>SKCR01029044.1:0-49992 GCA_019454045.1 Zanthoxylum bungeanum | reverse complement strand
TAAATTAATTTTTAATTTTAAATACATACATTTATAACTAAAAAATTTAAGATTCGATCCAAAAACACTACAAACATTTACATTCTTAATTTTTTTCAGTATTAAAAAATTAAAAAAAATTAATTATTTTATTTTTAAAAAATAAAAATTTATTATTTTCAAAAAACTTAATCCGACCAGTTACCACTCTTAGCTAAAATATGCCACAACTGAACCCTTTTTGTTCTGATTACATCTCTATTTATAACAGGTACCAAACAATACTCATAAACGACTACAAGAAGTATTTATTACTGATATTATGTTTTCAAAGAGCAAGCGACCTTGACGGCAAGGAAATGGTTGATAGTTCAAAGCAGCAGCAGCCCATAATATGGGTGACGTAATACCATCGTTACATAGTTGAATTTTTCAATAATATGATACTACATATTAGTGTTCATTACATAAAACGTCACACGAAAAACACTCAGCTGACCAAAAATCTATTTAGCTTCATCTGTCACCTTGGAAGTTGCATATGCAGAATTCTCATATTTTCCATCCCACCTGTAAATTTTGGTTTAGGTTTATATTAAAAACAAAACAAAAACTTTTGCCAACAGTCCCAAATCAAACCTGCATTCATCCTTCTCTGGAATCTGGAGCTCTAAATCCTCTCCAAATGGCTGGAAAACCAGGTCCACTTTCTCGTCGTCAAGTTTATCAAGTGTCGGTGGGTCCCACTGTAACAAGTTCATAAAATTATTAGCAGACTGAGAGAAAACCTCTACGATTTAATGTACAATTTTCCGTAAGTGACCCATTTGTGTGAAATAGAGAGGGACTAGTACCTTTGGAGCATTATCCTTGTCAATGGTGAGAGCCCTGATACCCTGTTCATTATACAATCGATTCATCTCAAAGGTTAAGCAGCAACCTTGAGTTTTCAAATAAAGTTGCCTGTGGTTGCTACTGTTGTTACTGATGTTACCTCATAGACATCCGTAGATATTGCTGCTCGTAGAATGTTGATTGTCAGTCTAAATTCCTTCTTCAGACATTCAGCCAGGGTTTGCTTTCTGCCTAAACGCACCTGTGGATTTTGAGAAAAAAAATAGTGCCAAAAATACATGCCTATAGAGAAAGTATGGCATAAATTATTACCACATTGTTACCTAACTAATCATAATCAATAGTTAATGTTTAGCTTGTTCTCAACAAGATTTTTCTTTCAACTTCATTACAGCGAAATTCAATCTCGACAAAAGGTTATTACCGATCTGAGTGTTATTTTCAACCCTGTTGGTGAAGACCTCTTTAACCCTTTGAGCATTGGACCTATCCATCCATTTCCTTCTTTTCCTGATTCTGCTTCCTGGAAAGCAAAGTACCTTTCATGTAAATTATGCAATTGAAAGACACACATATAACATAATGGTGGAAGTTTCAATGGAAAATATGAATCTGGAAATGACAGATAAAGAAACTTACAAATGATTTTATAATCTCGGCTACAGAATCCTTTGAGAAACACTCATCAATGATAGACTGCCTGAAAAGCTGCCAAAGGTTAATCGTATCGATATTTACAGAGCTCATTACCAGACAAGGAATGAGCATAATTATAAAAAGTTTTAGTATCCTCCAATCATCAAGCCAAAGAGAAGCAGAAGTAGAAGCCCCATTGACTCAACGGCTGGAGACGCAGAACAAGGAACCTAACACCACTTATATTATCTGTCAGGAAATGTTTTACTTTTTTTGATATAAAATAAAACTGATTCCAAATAATAAAAACAAAAATCCTTAAAAGTAAAAGCATTTCCTAGCATAGACAATAAAGACTCAGGACTCTTATTCTGTATGACACTAAACACCATAAGCACATCAATTAACAGAAAAACACACACACTGAAAGAGAGAGCGAGAGAGAGAGAGAGAGAGAGAGCAAATCCATGCTTTGATTGTTTAGATTAATTACTTATTTAAGATACTTTCTCCATCAATCTGAACTTCCTCAGAGAACTCTTCAATTGCAGATTTGACAGCATTTTCATCACCAGTGTTTAAGCTTATCAGACGCTTCTCTAGCTCGAGCATTTTCTGATACATAGAATGATGAGCAATATGTTTCATAAGTCAATCTTCCACTTTGGAAAGTAAGCTGGTAAAATAGGAGCAAAACCAATAGTATTCAAATGAAAATGCAGTCCACATATCTTGTTTACTTTCATGCTTGTCAGCAATCATGGTCAGTAGAAAAATCCATTGAAACTACTTTAAATATGAGCTCATATTCAATAAATATATATATATATATATATATATATGAGCTCATACGAGTTTTAATAAAAAATGGGCATTACAAATGAATTTGGATCAAAATACTTTTATTGCCAAACCTAGCTTGGGAAAACCAGTAAGAAACTAGAAACCTTCCCAGCAATTCATCATTCACTAGTTTGCGTCACTACATATTCCATCTGTCGGAAACTTTTAAACTGGAAAACTTGCATTTGTCTAGGGAACTAATCAGAATCTCTGTTTCTTTATAATCATAGACTAGAGAAAAATACAGGTGTGAGTCCAAACTGTGCGAATCTTGAGCAATAGTTTCAGATAGGGTATACAAGGAACTCATGTTTTAGCCTAGTTCAAGCTCACCTCGGAAGGGACAAAATGGGTAGCTAGTCCAGCTGCAACCAATTCCTTGCCATTTAGCCTTGCCCCAGTTAAGGCTAGGAATTCCCCTGCATTGAACTCCTAATATTAATCATGTAACAAGAAACATGACAGAGAAGCTTTTAGAGTTTCTGTTATCTATATGAACCTCTTCATACACACAACAACAATAAAAAAAAAACCGTGAACAAAAAATATAGGCCTATCTCGATATGCCTATTCATCACCTAATCACATTTCCAAAACAATTTAATTTTTACAGCAGATTAAACACTTGCCCCCGAGATTGAAACAGAAATGATGACACATTATACTCTTTAATTCTGTTAAAGAAGGAAGATGAGAAACAAAAACAGAAACACATAAGACATAAGACATATATGCCAATCTTATATCACGACGACATGGTTACCTAAATGTCCAGGGAGATGTGAATGGATGAATGAGAAACCACAATCAGTATGAAACCCAATACTTGCTTCTGGAGTGGAAAAAACCTATGATAAAAACATTAATAACCACCAATTAAGTTTTGCAATAAGGAGTCAAATACCAACCAACCAATAAAACAAATTGACAGATTTCCGCAAACAGATATTCAAAAAGTATAAAAAGACCCACAGTTTTTTCCGTGACAACTGAGAACTTCAATGGAACCATCAAAGATGCTCCTCCACCCATTGAAATTCCATGAGCAAGAGCAACCTGTTACCATAAAGAGTATCATGTCATGTTGAGCATTACAGAAATCTCAAATGACATTCTTTTTGAAGGCTTACGACCAACAGTACCTGGGTTTTCTTATAGGTATGAATATGATGGCAAAGCCAATAAAATCTATAGACCACTTCGAGGCAGGAATCCTCTGTCAAAAGTAATTGATCAATTACTTTGCTAAAGACATATGCAGCACAAACCTTTACCAAAAATAAATAAATTCACATTTCGGGGTATTTATTTACTTGAGCTCCTGCCATCATAAAACATTTTCAAATCCCCACCAGCAGAAAAAGCTCGGCCAGCTCCCTGCATAAATGATTTGCAGTGATTAGTTTGAGATTTAAAGAAAATACGCAATTAGAGGAGATATGAAATATCTAATTAACTGAATTACAGTACATTAATTGAAAAGAATAAATCAGCAAGATAAATGGGAGACTAAAACTCGCACATATACTTGAACAAACCTTGAATATAACAAGCTTCGCTTTATCATCTTTTTCATATTTTTCCAAGTATTCTGCTAGAAGGGACACCTGATTCCAGTGGAAAAAACAATCATTTAAAGTCATGAACGATTTCAAGAACTGAATTAAAAAGCAATTTTAAAGTGGATAGAATTGGTTGAACATACCACTTTTGATGAGATGACATTCAATTGGCGAGGCCGGTTTAAGGTGATCAACCTCACATGGTCTATTTCTTCTCCAAGAACAACCTAAAATAAGAGATATAATTTGTTGATAAGAAAAGAAATAAATACAATTGTAAAACAAAGAAAGAAAAAATTGAAATACAAGATTAGTTACTACAAATGAAGAATAGATGGAGATGACCTGCTCATCTGGGTTCACAATTTCTTGAGCCATTTAAATTGATAAACAGGTTTAGCTGATCCAAATCCAACTAACTGAACCAGAAACAAAATGAATATAAGATTGAAGAATCTATTTACAAGTGGAATTAACCGTATCATGAAACAACCAAAATGAAGCAATTAGGTACATGGGTTACTAAAAACATCAGAAAAGAAAGTGAGAACTTACATGAATGAAGCAATTAGGTTGAGTTACCGTTAAAGACAGACTGAGTGTATTTAGAGACAGAGAAGATGCAGGGTTTTCATATTTTGCATCTACCCTTCGCCATCTGAACTAGATTTAGTACTGAATTAAGTTTTTTCCAATGTTAAATTGTGATAAATAAATATTAGATAAAAATTTATAAATAATTAAATACACAAATGTGATAAAAAAAATTATAAAAAAAAAATAATAATAATAACAAAAATCAACTAAATCCAACTTCCTACCTACCACTCATGACTCATCACACAAGACTGACTGGTTTTTTTAAATGTGCCTTTGTCAGCAACTACCACATTTTCTTATAACTTTTTTATGGCAATACATATTACATTTAAAAAAAAAAAATCGAAAAATCCACCGCCAAATCACCCGATCCGAATTTAAATGGAGTAGGTAAAATATTTGATTATTTCAAATTCTTACAATAAACACACCCCCTAAATTTAAACCCGAATTTAGAGGTTAAATTTTGAATCTTACACCATCAAATCGCGCCCCAGGCAATACATATTACATACATGAGAGATGAGAAAATGTGTGTTTTTTTTTTTTTTTGTAGTTATGGATGGTTTATTACATATCACCTACCAGGCTATGAATAGTTGTGGTATATTCTCAACTACCCCCATTCATTTCTTGTGCATTCTTGAAGCAAAATTTGGATGAATTCATTTCTTGTAACTTATAGAAAAGAATAAATTAACTTGGTATGAGCATACCCTCAAAAGCTTCATTCATAATCTCATTCTTACAACCCTTGCTTGTTTACAGCAATTTAGGATCATTATCTTATCTATAGGACATAGAATGGCATGACAATATCCTATCATCAACTAATAAACATAGGACGATGGTATCACGGTTGCGTATGTCATCATTATCCTGATCATATCTCAGAATCAAATTTTATAGGATTGATGGCAAAACACGAGCAAAAAATAATACCAACATTAAATCTTAGAGCATAGCATAAGAATATTCATCAAGTATTTTATTTTTTATTTTTGAACTTGATTTTTTATTTTTCATTTTCAAAAAGCAAAACATAAATAAATCAAAACCACCAAGTTCAACAAACTCTTAATAAACTAATATAAACAATCATACAAAAAAAAATAGAAAAATTGATAATACACAATGTTTGTGCTCACATGTTAGGATTAAAAAATTGACTGGCTGGCCTGCTCTGATCAACAAACTAGTAAAATAAACTAGGTTTTCAGATGACCAAACCAGCATGGTATGAGAAAGTTACATGAACAACTTAGACCTGGATGCCTTGTATGTCATCTTGAGCTTCCTCGTTGGGGGGCCTAACCTTCCTGAACACCAATGGGAATTTGATTTTGGAGTTATGGAATTGCTTGGTGCTCTCTCTCTCTCTCTCTCTCTCTTGCAGAGCTTTGCTGGGATGGTGGCTGTCTTAATAGATCAATATGCAGATTAAGAACACACGGCATTTAACATGTTAAAGCCCCATTTAACTTGATTTTCTTACACCGTAATTAGAATTCTTGAGTCATGCAGCACACAGCAAAGCATATAATTTCTCCGTATAAAGATACCAAGTGAGTGCCATACGGAACAAAACCTCAGCCTTGCTACTTTCCTTTGTGCAGTTTTAGGAAGGAAGGGACCTCATTATCACTAGTGAAAACAAGTAACTAATAGATGTTTCCAGTGTACATTTAGTGTCATCGACTTTATTTTAGCTTCTCGCAACGCCAGAATTTCGATTGCCAATCTTCCTCCTAAAGAACTCTGAAGGCTTAGGAAATTAGGTTAGGATTGTATTTCAATCCCACCAAAAGAAAGAAGACAAGATAAGCAATAAAGTCTTCAAGGTGAAATGTCAAGCAAGTTGAAAACAAAAGATGTTGTAGCTCAGAATAATGTGTTTCCAACAAACAATGTGATGGCTCTATGTTTGTTTATATAGGTAAGGTAAAGGTAAGTTTTTCCTTGTGCTAAACAGGCTCCAAAACGCGTCCAAAATAACTCAGTCTCATAATTTCATTCGAACGCAAGTCGAACGCGCATTATTTCGTAAACTCGTTCGAACGCAGTCTCGAACGCACCTCGAACGCAAACACACTGGAAGGTTTCGTTCGCACGGGAAGATGAACGCACTACACACGGGAACTTACTGCCAAGTTTCATTCGAACCCAAACATGAACATGATACGAGCGCCACTCGTTCGAACGCAACCATGAATGCAGCACTAACGCATATCTGATATCTTCATGCACAGTCTGCCAAATACCAGTCCTATTTCTCTGAGATCTTCAAGACTGATTACAACTCAATTGAACTTATTTTGTTACGATTGGCAACAAAAATAGAACTAACAATCTCCCCATTGGCATTCCATGACAAAACCACCTAATACAAAGACTATGCTAAAATATGCTAAAATAAAATAGTCAAATTGTCAACCATCAACAGTGACTTATTATAATATAACTAGATCTAGTACCTAACCAAGTAGTCTTGAAGTCGATGTCACCACGGCCACTAATTATGCTCACCTGAAACATCCACAAATAATAAAATACCGTGAAAAGCATAGGGAACATAAAGAGCATATAAAACTAAAGAACCTAAGAACCTTATGCATTTAAAAAATAGATATCATACGTCATTTTAATCTCACTCCCCCTTAAAATGAGATATCAAAAACGGATATTCTACTCCCCATTTTTATCACGAAATGACAATGGGTAAAGACAACATGTCAAGATACCAATTAAAAATTACATGCAAGAGAATATGCAAACTTAACCTACTCCCCCTCACTAATAGCCCTACTCAGTCAGTGAATAAAACACACGGGAAGTAAAAGGAATAGACTCTACTATTATGCAACACTAAATGAAATACAGTATGCAAATACATGAAACGCGCACATAATGAGTTTAAAAAAATAAGTCAAAAAACGGCTCAAAACAACACTTCAAGCAAGTACAATGATACTTAGTCAGTACTCAGCTGTTTATGACATGAAATAATATTCACCATTTTTGGTCTACTAAATAATACACGTATGCATATGACGTAAACACCAAAGCATAACAAGCACTTGCCTGAAAAAATAAGTGCACATCAAGTCAAGGTTTAAGACCTTATTTTATGAGCGAGACAGAGCCAAATAAATCTCATCTCATGACGCACCAAGTCCATAAAATAGGTGTTCAAACTCAGCGCCACCAGGACCTGAAAATAAGCAACATTGGTTGCATACTATAATATTCTCCCCATAAATATAAGCTTTTAAATAAACTCTTTCGAGTGAAGGGTTTTAGCCCTTATTTTTTAATTTGACCCATTGGCTCTTTTGCACTTGAGACTTATTTAAACTATTTTTTTTACAATGAGATATTATAAAGTCATCTAGTCAAAGGTCACACTATATAGTGATCTAAGTATAATAGAGAATAGACTGCCATTCCAAAAACTCATACATGCGCCCAAGCCTAAAGACATAAAAATGTGTGTGAAATGCAAGCAAAAGATATCTTAAGAGTTTCCATCACACACACTCATGCACACAGAGCATCAAGAAACATAAAAGTATATTACACATGCATAAACATATATCCTACATACCAGGTGTAGGAAACGTCTTTTCATTAGCGCAGCGGAAGTTGCTAATGTGGGCACCGGCTCCGGTATGGACCTTTAAAATTTTCTTTGCCTTCTCCTTTGTTGAATCCGAACTCCACCAACCACTTGATGAATTTCCTTTGATGTCCAACGCTTGGATCAACCACCCGATCTTCCGAGCTATGTCTCGAAACCAACAAACCAAAGTGTGGGCTTCACTCACAAAGATCAACCTCTAAACTTTTTAGAGAAAAAATAAAACTCTAAACTATTTAGAGAAATTATGTTGTCACAAATTCTTTTGGCTTTGAGAAAGATATGTTGAAGTAGATCTAGTATCTTAGTCACTTTTGTTTTTCTTTCTAATCTCAACAATTGAGAAATAAGAATTTTCTCTCTACCTTACTCACAACTTTTGTGAATGTTTTTTTCTCTCTCTTGTATTTCTTTTCAAAAATGCTAAGTATGAATTACACAACCTTTGAGTGGGAATGGTAGAGATTTTATTCCAAAGCCAATCCACCAACATCCACTCACTCTTTGAATGGCAAACACACTTGAGTGGAGTGTTAACCAAATCAATGAGATAATGGATCAAATTAGGTAATTAGGTCAAAACTAATTAACAAAAACTTGGTGGATGATTTGGAAAACCATTAAGGCTTGTCTTAATAATGCATTTACCATTATCAAATAATATTGTCATAATTATCTCATAATTATAGATTATCAATGATTATGTAATAATTATCTCATAATTATTAATGATGTAATAATTATCTTATAATTATTATTTGATTATCTCATAATCAAAAATATCAGAAAATATAATATTAAACTAGTTTCATATTATTTTCATTTGTGACAAATTATATTATTAATCTTATTAATAATATATAAATATTATGTGAGCATATTATTAGACAATCTAATTATATTAGGTTTGCTATAGTTAATCGAGCTAGCACATGGATCAAATGGACCTACGGTTCCGAGCTCCAATAATTCTGAAATATTAATTAAACCCTTTAATCAAATATTACGAATTATTAATTCTGCGTTATTCCACTAAAAACTCGAAGTTGAACTCTCATTACCGTAGATGGAAAATAAGCCGAACAACTACGGTGTCCATCGATATAGTCATTATATATGGATATATCCCTTCACGAATATCTCATAAATAGAGCCGAGTCATAAGTCTGTTATACCCCTCTAAATATTTTGTCTCTTAAGCACCATTGATTCTATAAAGAACAATTAATTCATAACAATTATGAACATAATACTTTCTATTTCGTAATAGAAGAGTTGAGCGCTCAAATTGTTCAAGTCCCGAATCAACTCTTAAAATAGATATTCTTCTACTTCTATTAAGAATGAGTGAATTATATATCTATGTAAAACGTTCTCAGCTATACACCAAACCATATCCCCAAAATACGTAGTTATTGGCCGGGAATGCTACACCAACCTCACCATAGTAAATCAAAAGACATAGCCTGTCATGCAGGAGTTCGTAATACACTCAGGATTAAGATCGAATCCATATATGACCATCTATTAGATAAAATAAATTTCTTCAGTTAACGGATATTAAAAGGTATTCATTTTATCTAAGTCCAGTCTTATATGATCTCATCATACAAGGTGCCTCCATTCTATGTCACTACATGAACGATCTCGGATCAAGGTCGTCATACAAGTATAGAATAGACCGCAGCTATAGATAAACCACAAATAAAGTACCTTCTTTGTTTGCTCTCTATGGACTATTTAGATTACTAACTTCAGACTTAAATCATCTTGTGTATCAAACATACACTAAGTCTGAAAATACAAGAGTAATCAAGGTAAACAAGACAATTGGACAATATGTGATTAAATCAAACAATTTTGATACAATATGCGATTTAAATCAAACAATTTTGATAAATGAATAATGCATTTATTATTATTACAATAATCAATTCTGTTTTACAATACATGAAGCTCTACGGCATATATCCAAACAATCTCCCACTTGAACTAGAGAAAATGAGACATGTCATGTAATTATAAACCCTTTAGGTGACCTTCAAAAACTTTAGCCGATAAGGTCTTTGTAAACAGATCAGCCAGGTTGTCTGCGGATGGAATCTGCGTGACAGTGACATCTCCTCTCTGCACTATCTTCCTGATGAGGTGATATGTTCTCTCAATATGCTTACCCCTCTTGTGGCTTCTTGGTTCTTTGGAATTCGCCACTGCACCACTATTATCACAATAAAGTTTGAGTGGTTTATCCATATCTAGAAAAACTTCCAAATCTGCCAAGAATTTACGGAGCCAGACTGATCATTTAGCTACTTCACGTTACATATTCAGCCTCCATGATGGAGTCATCAATACAAGATTGTTTTATGCTCCTTCATACTATAGCCCCACCGCCTAGGGTGAACACTGATCCAGATGTTGATTTCCTAGAATCGACACCTGTCTGAAAATCAGAGTTTGTATATCTTTCAAGATCATATCCTGACTAGAATATACAAGCACATAATTTCTAATTCTCCTAAGATACTTGAGAATATGTTTCACCGCCTCCCAATGATCTAATCCCGGGTTGGATTGAAACCTATTGACTACTCCCACTGTAAAACAGATGTCCGGTCTTGTGCATAATATAGCATACATAAGACTTCCAACTACTGAAGAATATGGAATATGTCTCATCTCTTCAACTGCTTGAAGTGTCTTAGGAGATTGTTCCTTAGACAAATGAATTCCATGCCTGAAAGGTAAATTATTTTTCTTGGATTTCTGCATACCAAATCGCAAAAGAATCTTGTCGATATAGGTTGCTTGAGACATTGCTAACAGTCGTTTCTAGCGATCCCGAATGATCTGGATCTCAAGTACATAACTTGACTCTCCCAAATCTTTCATTTGGAATTGGTTAGCTAGCCAGATTTTCACCGATAAAATCTTTACATCATTCCCAATGAGTGAAATATCATCAACGTATAACACAAGGAATGTTGGGAAGCGGCCGCGAGTGCGCAGTGAAAAATTAAATAAATTAATAAAATTATGATGCCGCTATCCATTTGCCCAAGACCCATTTGTTTTTATTATTCTACAAGCCTAGGCATGTTACTATATATTCTAAGCATAAAAAATCATAAAACATGCAAAGAACATAAACCTAAACATGCTAACTATCATAAGAACTCTAATTGTACTTGAACCGAAGACTCATCCAGTCTTCCCTCCAATCTACAAGTTTTTCTCGAACTCAGCAAGCTCTTTCACGTTCCAAAGAGCCACCCAAGTGTGTGGCCTCCAAAGATGCACACACCAAAGCCAAAATTCAACGGCAAGACTACGCCTTGAGTGCACGGGTATTTTGCCCTTGGTACTAGCCTAGGCAAATACCTCAAAACTTTTAACTCGAGGTTCCTCTAGTCAATTAGACTTAAGGATCCTAAAAATCAGTGGCTTACTCTTAAACTTTAGAGTTGCTCACTTATATAAACCCAAGATATGAAAGGTTTTGGTGCAAAAATTTGTGAAGAATTCTTTAGGTTTATATAGGTGCTCCAAAGACAACAAAATTAATTAAGAATCCGATGTGGGATAAAAGTTAATTTAATCTTAGTCATTGGATCTTAATTTAGTGGTTTAATGAGATTATAAAACCCTAATAAGAGTTTGGGCCGAATTGGAATTCAAAACAAATAACAAATAAAAAAAATTTATTATTCACATTACTATTCACGTTTTTTTTTATTTATTCCAATTCCCAAAGTGCCTCTATCATCATTCACCAATCCCTAAGCCACTATGGAACCTCATAAATGATCTGTTCAATAATTAAACACATTGAACCATTTATGAACAATTCCTACAGCAATCATATATGCTGTTAAATTTGTACTGTGCACTGTTAACCATTGATTTCAACTTTGTTGTGTGTGACCTTTTGGGTTCCCCTCAAGTTGGACATGAAATGAATCATGATAATTTAATCGAACATAAATTATCATCCGATCAGATGGTCGTTCGATTTCAATGACCAAGGTTGACATCTAGCAACATGCCAAGGCCCCCAAATGAAAAGGAAAGATATATACTCATTCTGTATGCGATTTACATATGATACGGTCTCTCACCTCACTGTATCCCCACTTATTGACCTAGGTACAGAAAGTGTCTACCCATATGGTCAAAGGTATGATGTTGATAGTGTCATGAATCGTGCTAACCCAAGAATCTCACATGATTCTTTCGTTGCGGCCACAGTCTTTGAGACTGATCACACATATCAACCCATGAACTGGAATACTACTCTTATAAGAAAATATTATCTGAGAGAGTGGTGATTCTCTGTTGTATCTTTACAAACTGTGAATAAACCTTTACAATTTTTAAACGAAATCATTAAGTTGGCTTACTTAGGAATTAAGCTGTGAATGAACCTTTACACACACACACAGTGAGTCTAGCCTAGATGAATTATTCAGGAACTTGGATCTGAGCTGAATTGCGTACTTTGAAAGTTCTATGATTTCATTTATAAACACTCTTTGATGACAATTTTGTGCATAACTATCAGGATTATTTTAATTGTTTTATATTTTTGCATGATTGTGTGTGAATGACGTTTGTGGGTATCGTCGTTGTAAGCCCTCACGAGACTATAACTCGTCCACTAGGGCCGTCTATGGGTTTAAAGGCTTGTTGCATACGCTAAATGCAATCGTGATCCCTACGAAAGTGGCTTAGTTAATTTAGTTATTTTTATTTGTTTATTTGTATTTAGTTTTTATTTTGTCTTTTGCTCGGGACTAGCAAAATATTAAGTTTGAGGGTGTTTGATAAGTGCGGTTTATACCCACTTATTCCGACATCCTTAGTCTATTATTTTGTTATGGAGATTCATTTAATGTCATTTATAGTTCATTTTATATCTTGTTTGTAGGAAGCATTAGAACATGAAGAATGGAGCAAATACGCGTGTTTCGGGACCTATTGGAAGCATCAGACTCAAGAACATGCAAAATCAGCATTAGCTGCGCACTGAATTTAAAAAGGTTATACATTTTGATCTAGAAAGAGTCATGAGACCCATAATATATCAATTTACATCTACTCAAAGAGATCTATGCGTTCCATACAAAATCCAGGGGCTTTGGCACTGCAGCGCCAATCTGCAAGCGCCGCGGCGCCCCGCGCGCATCAGAAACATGATTTTAGGGTTTTTTAGATGTTTAATGACCCTAAGGCTCTATTATAAATAGATTAGTTCATCCAAGACTCAAGAGAGGGAGGCTAATACACAACACAAACCACCAAAATATATTTTTTTAGAGATCCAAGGAGGAGGATTGAATAGCAACAAGAGAAGACGAAGGCGGTGACATCCGAAGAGGAAGAGATTCAATTCGGGTTTTATCTTCTTGTTTCTTTCTTATAACTCTAATGATTTCCATTAGATTCATGACCTTATGTAGGCACTGCATTTTTGCATATAAGTCCTGTGGAGGCTGATTTCAATCGAGATCCACAATCGTGAATTTGTAGTATGAGGGGCACGAGCAAACCTACAAAATAAGAGTAGAGCGAAAGCGGAAGTTACTGCCCACCGGTGTGGTGGAAGCCGTAGGCACTCCGACGCTCAAGTTAGCCGATATACGAATGAGTTCAGGGAGAAAGGATTAAGGTCAATGGAGTACCTCAACCACAGATCGTTTGTCGTGAGGGCGGAGTATTAGAGTTGTGTATTGAAGGTAGGAGTAGTTCCTGGAAGAAGAAGATCCTCTTCTCTGTTGCTTTGTCTACTTCTTTTATAGGTTCCTTAAAGCGGGTCTCTATTCTGCCCGTTGGAGTCTTCTCTCATGATGGTTTAATTCAGGTGATTTTATGTCCGGTAACTGATGATCGTGTCTATGTCTTGTAACTGTCGTCTTTATGATGAAGTTTATCAATTTGGATTCTCTTTTGACTCTTGTAACTGGTGTCCGTTGGTTCTCTTTATGTTAACGGGTTTGGGCCCATGAGGCTTCCTTGTATGGCTTTTCTGTTTTAGGCTGAATCAGCTAGTAGGCTTCAGAGTCGGTGGTTTGGTTTTTGGGTTAAATGTCGATTTTACCCCTGGGCCCAAATTTGGCCCGTACAGTTTGTCACATACTCTCTAAGTCCAGAAGTCCTTGACTTGGAGAGTACTTTCGAGTATGTCGAATGAATCAGGATACGGATGTCTAATTTACCGATCTTGGGAACGGTCCTGAGATAATCCACATGTCGTCCGGTCATACAGTCTGGGGAAGGAAGATTTCAAGTCTTCTTTCATTTTCGTCAATAACCTTGGAGGTGTCCCTGGCTTGATCGAAACTGTCGAAGGCTTTTTGGGAGTCAACATCGAATGACATGTCGCATTGAGTAAATGGGGAGCTCATATCTTCTAACTTGACATCCCCTGGTCGACTGAACCAGATGGTGGTTCAGGAGTAATCATACTCGACTTGTCGTATGAAACGAGTGTATTCCATGATTCTATGACCCGACATGAGTCATCTGGGGGATGTCCCCTGGTCGACTGAACCAGATGGTGGTTCAGGAGTAATCACACTCAACTTGTCGTATGAGACGAGTGTATTCCATGATCCTATGACCCGACATGTGTCATCTGGGGGATGTCCCCTGGTCGACTGAACCAGATGGTGGTTTAGGAGTAATCACACTCGACTTGTCGTATGAGACGAGTGTATTCTATGATCCTATGACCCGACATGAGTCATCTGGGGGATGTCCCCGGTCGACTGAACCAGATGGTGGTTCGGGAATAATTTCACTCGACCTGTAGCAAGAGACGAGTGATTACAACTTTCTATTTGACTCGACATGAGTCATTATGGGATGTCCCCGGTCGATTGAACCAGATGGTGGTTCAGGAGTAATCACACTCGACTTGTCGTATGAGACGAGTGATTACAACTTTCTATTTGACTCCACATGAGTCATCATGGGGATGTCCCCGGTTGACTGAACCAGATGGTGGTTCAGGAATAACTTCACTCGACCTGTAGCAAGAGACGAGTGATTACAACTTTCTATTTGACTCGACATGAGTCATCATGGGGATGTCCCCGGTCGACTGAACCAGATGGTGGTTCAGGAATAATTTCACTCGATCTGTAGCATGAGACGAGTGATTACAACTTTCTATTTGACTCCACATTAGTCATCATGGGGATGTCCCCAGTCGACTGAACCAGATGGTGGTTCAGGAATAATTTCACTCGACCTGTAGCAAGAGACGAGTGATTACAACTTTCTATTCTACTCGACATGAGTCGTCTGGGGGATGTCCCCTGGTCGACTGATCCAGATGATGGTTCAGGAATAATTTCACTCGACCTGTAGCGAGAGACGGGTGATTACAACTTTCTATTTGACTCGACATGAGTCATCATGGGGATGTCCCCGGTCGACTGAACCAGATGGTGGTTCAGGAATAATTTCACTCGACCTGTAGCAAGAGACGAGTGATTACAACTTTCTATTTGACTCGACATGAGTCATCATGGGGATGTCCCCGGTCGACTGAACCAGATGGTGGTTCAGGAATAATTTCACTCGACCTGTAGCGAGAGACGGTGATTACAACTTTCTATTTGACTCGACATGAGTCATCATGGGGATGTCCCCGGTCGACTGAACCAGATGGTGGTTCAGGAATAATTTCACTCGACCTGTAGCAAGAGACGAGTGATTACAACTTTCTATTTGACTCGACATGAGTCATCATGGGGATGTCCCCGGTCGACTGAACCAGATGATGGTTCAGGAATAATTTCACTCGACCTGTAGCATGAGACGAGTGATTACAACTTTCTATTTGACTCCACATGAGTCATCATGGGGATGTCCCCGGTCGACTGAACCAGATGGTGGTTCAGGAATAATTTCACTCGACCTTAGCAAGAGACGAGTGATTACAACTTTCTATTTGACTCGACATGAGTCGTTATGGGGATGTCCCCGGTCGACTGAACCAGATGGTGGTTCAGGAGTAATCACACTCGACTTGTCGTATGAGACGAGTGTATTCCATGATTCTATGACTCGACATGAGTCATCTGGGGGATGTCCCCTGGTCGACTGAACCAGATGGTGGTTCAGGAGTAATCACACTCGACTTGTCGTATGAGACGAGTGTATTCCATGATCCTATGACCCGACATGAGTCATCTGAGGGTTGTCCCCTGGTTGACTGAACCAGATGGTGGTTCAGGAGTAATCATACTCGACTTGTCGTAAGATGCTATTGATTTCCAAAAATTTCGTGTCGAGAGGTCGCCACTATGGTACCTATATTTTATTAGGTGTTAAGTCGAATGGCGAGTGGATACTGCGTCAAGCCTTGTATAGATGTTGTGTCGAATCGATATTCCAATTATATTGATCTTACGTTTGAGGTGGTGTCGAATGATCAAACAACTCGAAATAGTGGTTGTTTAAACGTCGAATCAACCTCTGACTTGATGAGTATATTACATGTATATAGATTTCAGATGTTGTCGTGTCAAATGGGGAAGACTCAAATGAAATTTATTGACGTTGTGAGTGCACAATATATGATGTTGTAGTTCTTTTATTCATTCGACGATACCAGATAGAAGGATTCTGGATTTTCCACGTGTCACTAGATGCAGTAAAACCTAAAGCTAATAACGAGGCGTCCATTTGGCGGGAATTTTGGCGCCAAATCTTAGGTAGCGTGTATAAAGGAGCTTTGGGTGTTTCATTTCGCCTCATTCGGAAGTCGAGTAAGGAGTGCTTTCAAGTGTTTCAAGGTATTCTTCGAAATCTTCCTCTTGTTCTTCATTTCTTTAAACATACATAGTGAATATTCAAGCTGTTCTTAGGTTAATTAGGTTGTTTGATCTCTAGGTTTGTGTGATTTGTTTTAAATTTGTGTTTGTGGGTTTTGATCTTTAGGAGGTAGGTTTACTAAGGAGTTTAGTTGTTTTTATGCTTGTTGTTTGGAAGATGTCGAGTGGAGAATCTTTAGGCAGCTTAGGTGCCAAGATTGATACTTATGTCGAGTCGTCTAGTGAAACCAAGGAATCATCAAGTGAGACCAAGGAGGAGGTAGAGTGCGAAGATCGGTCATACCAGGAGTTGATCGAGGGTGGCGTAGTTACCTTGGCTAGGCCTTCTCAACCAGTAATACCTACTAAGGCTATACCATTAAGGTCTTTGCCCGCAGTTGGGGAGCCGAGTGAATTTCCATGTACGAGTGAACCTACTAACTTACTATCAAAAAATCCTGCAAGTCGAATGACTGGGAAAGTGTTGAGGGAACTCAGCTGTATGTATAGGTTCCCTAATACTTTGGAACTCCGGGTGCCTTCGTTGAATGAAAGAATCGATTATAAGGGTCCTGAGTGGATGGGATTCTATGTACGTCCATTTTTTATAGGGCTGAGGTTTCCTATTCCGAGACTGGTTTGGGAGGTTTTGGATCATTTCGGAGTTGCGCCGAATGCGTGGAGGATTTTATTGTCGATTGAATGTCTGTCCTTCGAATTGGGAGTACTTTTTGAGGTAAAGGATGTTTTAGAGACGTACTACCTGAATGAGCATTTGAAGGAGAAAGGAATATATACATTGATCCTTCGTCAAAGAAAGACGCATTTAGTTACTGGATTGCCGACTAATGATAGGGGAAATTGGCAGTCTTATTATTTCTTTGCAAAGGGTGATGGTATATTTGGATCGACCGGGGCTGGTCGAATCCCAAATTTTGGTGTTTGTCGAGTGAGTAAGTAACGTACTTTTGCTTAATTTCAATCTTTGAGTCATACTTGTGTATTTGAATAACCATGCTCTTATTGTTGCAGATCCTCTACGAAACAAGTCATTCATCACGACTGCACGTACAATCTCCAACACCAAAGCCATTTTGTCCCTGTCGGCCGAAAAAATGGACTGTAAAACTATTTTAACGGAAAAGAGGTTAAGGTCGACTCCGTTGTGGAAGGAAATCTATCATCGAGAATAATGTAAGGTTCTGGCCTCATGTAACGACGTTTTGTCCGTGATAAATTGTAGATGGTCGTGTCAAAAGTTATATGGAGGATATAGATATCGAGAGCCCCTAAAACCCGAAGAATTTTTATGCGTAGAGGAAATGATGACTGGGTCATTCACCGTAGCTTCACTCGATGAAATGAAAAGCCGGAATAAGTCAAGGAAGTTGAAGAAAAAAGAGCTAGAGGCTGAAAAAGAGGCTGGGCCTCAACAAAGAGAAGTTGTTTCAAGTGAGGGTGCCGCAAAGAAAGTGAAGTCGAATGCAACGATTCCAACGGGGAAGAAAATGAAGTCTGTCGCTGAAGCGGAAGTGGAAGAGGACTCTGATAACCTCATCTTAAAAGTTCCACGAGAGTCGACTGCAATATCTGACCCTTCAAGCATCGAGTCATTCGTGGAAGGTCTTCTTCTTGAAGGGGATGAAGTAAGGTTGGCACAAATTGGCCCGGTAGAGGCCATGAAGAAAGCCATCGCATTAAATTATCAAGTGAGTAGAGCCACTTTTTTTTTTGTCGAATGATGATCTGACTCGACTTCATCAGGCACTGGAATGTAGTCTATTCATGCGGAAGAATGTGGAGTCCAATCAAAGGAGGACCAATGAGCTGGAGAAATCGTTATCGGTGGTGAGGAATGAGTCATCAGAGCTGAAGTCCGGGCTGATTGCTTCTCAAAGGAAGGAAAAAGGACTTCAGAAAGAACTAAAAGAAGTTAAAGCTGCATTGAGGTTGGAGAAAGAAACGGCTGAGCTGACAATCGACAGCTACAAAGAAGGTTTCGAGAATGTGAAGAAAGAGAATGAATTACTGTTAGAGCAAATGGAGGACATCGCCATCGACTCCATGATGAGAAACAAATGTTATTTAATGAGGGAATTCGTAGCTGGGAAACACGTAGACTGGAAGCCTGAGAAGTGGATTAGAGAATACGAAAGGCGTGAGGCTGGTATTTCTTCTTCGACGGAGGATGATGGTGAAGAGAAAGGGTTGGAAGTCGAGTCGAAGAAGGATGAGGTGGAACCAGATGCACTTGCTGTTGTTGAAGCGGAAGAGGTTGAAAGACATTTAGAGGGAGAAGAAGTCGTTCCGGAAGCTGTCGAAACTCAAGATGATGTTCCTGCCAATCACCCTACGGCTATCGACGAAGCACTAGCCAATGTCTAAGAAGTTTCAGGGTCTAAAATGAACTTTGAATTTTTGTATGAAGTTTGAATTAGTGGTTTAACAGGAGGGTGGAAAGCCTCAATTGAACAATCGAGTTTTGTATGTGTTGAATATTTCGTATGATATTCTAAGGAATGGTCTTTTGAAGTGTTGTACAAGTGTCGACTGATTTTTTTTTTTTAAATGAAAAATCTTTTATTGCAACTTGTCGAACGAGTTCTACAGATTTCCTTATTTCATTCTTAAAACTACTAATATAAAATATAATTGCAAACAGACAAACCACAAACATAAGTGTTACCGGTTGAATCGCTTAAGATGCACCGCGTTCCAACTGTTGCGCACGAGAGTCCCCTCCATAGTCTGTAGCTTGTAGGCTCCTTTCCCGACAACTTTCGTGACGAGGTAAGGGCCTTCCCAATTTGGACCCAATTTTTCGTCTCCAATTTCCTTGGTATTCTGGAACTCTCTCCGTATGACCCAATCTCCAGCCTTGAAAGTCCTACTTCTGACGTTTTTGTCGAAGTATTTGGCCATCCTTTGTTGATAAGCAGCCAGTCGAATGGAAGCTCGGTCTCTTGTCTCTTCAATCGTGTCGAGATTGAAATTCATCAGTCGTTGATTTTTTTCTTCGTTGAGCCATTGGTAGCGTGTTGAAGGGATGACTTCTTCAGTTGGAATGACTGCTTCCATTCCGAATGCTAAGGCGAAAGGAGGTTCGCCTGTCGAAGACCTCACTGTTGTCCTGTATGACCATAACACCTCTGGTAGTTCATCCGCCCATGCGCCCTTAGACTTCTCCAACTTCTTCTTCAAGGTGTTCATGATTGTCTTGTTGGACGATTCGGCCTGACCGTTTGCTTGTGGAAAGCGTGGTGTCGAAAATTTCAACTTTATGCCCCAGTTCCGGCAAAAGTTTTGAAAGTGATGGCTGATGAATTGTGAGCCATTGTCGGTCACAATTTCTCTTGGTATGCCGAACCGACAAATGATGTTTTTCCATACGAATGTTTGAGCTTCCTTGTCGCGCACTCTAGCGAATGTTTCGGCCTCTATCCACTTTGAGTAATAATCTGTCATAACAAGCATGTAGACTCGTTGGCCAGGCGCGGTTGGGAGTTTTCCTACTATGTCCATACCCCACTTCATAAAAGGCCATGGAGATATAATGGGATTAGTCTATCTGGTGGAAGATGGGAAACAGGTTCAAATCTCTGGCATTTGTCGCACTTTTTAGTGAATTCTGTGGAGTCAATTCTCATTGTCGGCCAATAATACCCATTCAAATGTGCTCGAAGAGCCAGGCTCCTGCCACCAGAATGGTTCCCACACTCCCCTTCATACAACTCTGTCAACACATGTTGTGCTTCGTCATGTGTTAGGCACTTTAAATAAGGTCCTGTGAAAGATCTTCTTAGCAATTGTCCGTCGAACACAACAAACCTTGCAGACTGTCTCTGGACTTTTCTGGCTTGCACTTTGTCGTCTGGAAGCGAGCCTATTTGTAAATACTTGACAATAGGTGTCATCCAGGTGTCGACCGAATCGACCGCTGCAACAGCTATTTCTTCCTTCCAAATTGCCGGCCAGCACAAATGTACTACAGGAATTGTTCGTGGTTTATCACCCTCCATTGTCGACCCCAAGGTTGCCAATGCATCTGCTTGGGAATTTTCACTTCTTGGGACTTGGGTTATGGAAAATTTCTCAAATGTCGACTGAATCTCTTTTACCTTCTGTAAGTAGGATGTCATCGCTTGACCTCTAGCATGATAAGATCCTTCAATCTGGTTGACTATCAATTGAGAGTCGGATTTCACTTCTATCTCCCTAGCCCCCAGTTCTTTAGCTAATAATAACCCTGCGATCAATGTCTCGTACTCTGATTCGTTGTTGGTAACTCTAAAACCGCATTTGATTTCCTGTTGCAAGGTGTCCCCCCTCGGGGTAGTTAACATGACTCCAAGACCGCAGCCTTTCTTGTTGCTGGACCTGTCGACTGCTAACTTCCAAGGTACTGTCGGCTAAATGGAGTTGACCTCAGTTTTAGCCGCTGCAAGGAGATCGGGGGCGAAGTCGGCCACAAAATCTGCCAGTGCTTGTGATTTGATGGCGATCCTAGGCTGGTAAGCTATGTCATGTTCCCCAAGTTCAATTGTCCATTTCATCAATCTTCATGACAATTCTGGTTTATGAAGTATGCTTCTTAAAGGATATGTCGTATACACCGTGATCGGGTGTCCTTGAAAGTAAGGTCTGAGTTTTCGCGCGTCTGTGACAAGGGCGAAAACCAACTTCTCCATCAACGGGTAACGTGATTTTGCTCCAAACAATGCTTTGCTTACGTAGTAGACTGGTTTTTGAGTTCCCAACTCTTCTCTCACTAAAACTCCGCTAACCGCGTGTTCTAAAACCCAAATAGAGGAGTAGAGGTAGAGTCGCTCATTTGTGGTTTTCGACAATAAGGGAGGTGTAGTGAGGTACCGTTTGAGTCCTTCCAGTGCTTCCTCATACAAGCAGGAGTCCATTCAAAGCTGTTTGCCTTCTTCAAAGCCGAAAAGAATAAAAAACTCTTATCTGTTGATTTGGAGATGAACCTGTTTAACGCGGCGATCCTCTCGGTCAGTCGCATGACGTCCTTCGGGCTGGATGGAAGAGATGGAATGTCGAGGATTGATCTTATCTGGTCTGGATTCGCTTCTATTCCCCTTTGAGTGACAACGTACCCCAAGAATTTGCCTGAGACGACACCAAATGCACACTTAGTAGGATTCAACTTCATTTTGTACCTGTCCATGATGTTAAAGGCTTCTTCCAGATGACTAAGGTGCTGCTCTGATTTGATGGACTTCACCAGCATGTCCTCAATGTAAACTTCCATTGTCTTCCCAATTTGTTTGTCGAACATCTTGTTGACCAGCCGCTGGTAAGTTGCTCCTGCATTTTTTAAGCCGAATGGCATGACTTTGTAACAAAAAATCCCTCGATTTGAAACAAAGGCGGTCTTCTCTTGATGCATGAGAATCTGGTTGTAGCCTGAATACGCATTCATGAAGCTCAACAACTCATGCCCAGCAGTTGCATCGACCATTGAGTCAATATGTGGCAGCGGAAACGAGTCATTTGGACAGGCTTTGTTCAAATCCGTAAAGTCAATGCACACTCTCCACTTCCCATTCTTTTTCTTCACAACTACAACATTCGTGAGCCACTCCGGAAACTGTACTTCTTTAACTGCACCGTTCTGCAATAATTTCTGAATCTCTTCGTCAATGATCTGGTTTCTTTCAGGGGCGAACTTTCTCATTTTCTACATAACCGGGATGTGGTCCGGATCTACATACAGTTCGTGAGTTATGAGCTCCGGATCGATTCCAGTCATATCTTTGTGAGACCATGCAAAACTGTCGTGTCGCCTCTTCAAGAATTCAACTATGTCGGTTCTGAGTTTGGGATCCAAATCAGCCCCTATTAATGCCTTGTGATCTGAAAATTAAGGGTGAATCTGGACCTCATCGAGCTTCTCTATATTTGGTAGAGTCGGCTCCGGAGCTGGAGGTCCGGTCTGTAATTGCTATGCTGACTCAACTTTAGCCTTCAAAGTCGTCTGGTAACAGCTTCTTGATGCCAATCTATCACCTTTAATTTATTGAACCCCCCACTTGGTAGGGAATTTTATTACTTGATGATAAGTAGACAAGACTGCCCTTATGTCGTGAATCCAAGGCATGCCCATGATCGGGTTGTAGGCTGATGGGCTGTCTAAGACCAGGAATGTGGTCATTCTGTTGACTCCAGATACGTAGACTGGGAGTGATATTTCTCCCATTGTGAATTTCTGCTCTCTCTAAACCCGATCAATACTGTCGTCCGCCGATTTATTTTATCCAACTCCGCCCCCATGTCCACAAGGGCACTAGCACAAATAATATTAGCTGAGGAGCCCGTATCGACCAGCACTCGTTTGATCATAAAGTTAGCCACCTGCAAAGAAATGACCAAAGCATCATGATGTGGATTTAAGTTGTGTGAATCCTCGTCGTCTGGAAACTCCATTAGCAAATCCGTGAAGGCTTTCTCCACAGACATCGAGGTATGTGAAGTCCTATATATCAGAGCCCTCGAATGTCATTTAGCTGCCGAATATGTTTCTCTACTGATTTCTGATCCTCCTGAAATGACATTAACAGTGTTATTAATTGGGGGTGGTGGGGCTGGAATTTCTCCTGGGGCATCTCTTTCATCCCTTCGCACCATGGTTGCTTTCCCTTTATCAGTGAGCAAGTCCCTCAGGAACCCCTTGTTCAGTAACTCTAGAACTTTTAATCTCAAGGCTACACATTCCGCCGTCGTGTGACCATAGTCCCTGTGGAATTCACACCACTTCCTGCTGTCTTTTTTGGTCAAATTATCTCTGGAGCGTGGAGGCCACTTTACATCACTTCCCATCTTCTTAAGCACAGAGACCAGTTCCCCGGGTGAAATGGTAAAGTTGTAGTCCGGGAGCCTGGGTTTGTTTGCTGGCAGTTTCTCCCTACTTTTGTACGGCCTTGGTCGTCTGTCTATATCCTTGTAGAAAGGTCGTCGTTCTGCTCTTGGCGGGTTCCTCCTTTCCTTGTAAGACTGGATATCCACATCGTGTCATCTGGGAGCAGGCCTTCGGTCCATTCGTGCATGCGAAACATCCTCCTTCCTTTTATTTCTTTTATCTTCTTCCCACCTTATTTCTATCTGGGCCCGCGCCATGACTTGCTCCATTGTGTAGCATCGGAGCTTTGTAAATTTCTTTTAGAGCCCACTGTCAAAAAGTAGTCCATTCCGGAAGGCTTCAACCGCAGTTGGCTGGTGGAGATCCGAGATAGCAATCTTCTCCCGGTAGAACCGGGCCACGTAGCTCCGTAATGACTCTCCTCTTCTCTGTTGTATGGAATTGAGGTCGTCCGAAGTTTTTTCTAATTTGCATGAACTTGCAAAATGCTGCACGAACTTGTCAGCCAGCTCTTGGTAGGACCATATTGACCTGCAGGGTAAGTTAATGAACCATGAGAGGGCAGGTCCAGCCAGTGTCTCCCCAAAATATCTACACATTCCAGCCTCCCACTGACTTGCGGACAAGCCGGTTGACATCATCTTGAACTTGTAATGTATCATATGGTCGTCTGGATCAGTGGACCCATCATATTGCTTCATTCCGGGTGGACTGAATTTCCGGGGCAGCTCAACAGCTACAATCGATTCCACAAACGGTGTATCAGAAATTGCTCCGGCCCTGCTCTTCCTAATTGACAGCCTTACACCCGGAAGTCTTGACATAATTGCCTCTTTGAATTCAATCATTTCCCTTCTTGATCTAGCAATTTGTAGGAAGGATAATGAAGGAGAATGAGAGAATTCGGCTCGTGTGGAGTCGGCTGATGATGTTGTTTGGCCCCTCAGACATGGGCGGAATTATTGGGTTGCTTCGATCGTCCGGGTCGCTGGTTTGACCTTGAGTGTGGTGCTGGGGATAGGGTGACAACTGCTACAGCCTTTTCTGCAGGCTGTCGATAGAATTGCGTATCGTCTGATTCTCTTCCTCAAGGGCTTGCAGACGTTCTTGGAACACGGCAAGTTGTGCCATCACGGGATCCGGGGTTTGTTCATCGCTTGAAGCCATTTCTGTCTGATGTGTTTGATGTATGGCTTGGATGTGTTTTACTTTTGCGAAATCCGCTCAGTAGCCCCACGGTGGGCGCCAAATTGTGGAGGCTGATTTCAATCGAGATCCACAATCGAGAATTTGTAGTATGATGGGCACGAGCAAACCTGCAAAATAAGAGTAGAGCGAAAGCGGAAGTTACTGCCCACCGGTGTGGTGGAAGCCGTAGGCACTCCGATGCTCAAGTTAGCCGATATACGAATGAGTTCAGGCAGAAAGGATTAAGGTCAATGGAGTACCTCAACCACAGATCGTTTGCCGTGAGGGCGGAGTATTAGAGTTGTGTATTAAAGGTAGGAGTAGTTCCTGGAAGAAGAAGATCCTCTTCTCTGTTGCTTTGTCTACTTCTCTTATAGGTTCCTTAAAGCGGGTCCCTATTCTGCCAGTTGGAGTCTTCTCTCATGATGGATTAATTCAGGTTATTTTATGTCCGGTAACTAATGATCGTGTCTATGTCTTGTAACTGTCGTCTTTATGATGAAGTTTATGAATTTGGATTCTCTCTTGACTCTTGTAACTGGTGTCCGTTGGTTCTCTTTATTTTAACGGGTTTGGGCCCATGAGGCTTCCTTGTATGGCTTTTCTGTTATAGGCTGAATCAGCTAGTGGGCTTCAGAGTCGGTGGTTTGGTTTTTGGGTTAAATGTCGATTTTTCCCCTGGGCCCAAATTTGGCCCGTACAAGTCCCTATGGTGAGTCTCATTTAGAGGCACTACCTTTTATGTCACGGAAGTCGCGGGAAACGAACGTCGGAAGGGGAAATTCAGAACAAGTATGTCATCAGATTCATTTCATAAGTTCATTGTTTTTGTTCGTGCTGCATTCGTTGTTCGTTCGAACGTCAAACAGATTGCGGGCGTTCGTGTAGCGTTCGAAGAGGCGTTCGAACGGTGTCGGTATTTCTGGTTTTGCTGCTAGCCTCACACCGAAGTCCAATTAGCCCACCAAAGCCCATAAAACACATCCAAATTAATAAAAACACATATTTAACACATGGTGAAATTAAATAAAATCTAAAAATCACATACCAAATTAAAATAAATATCAAATAAGATCATGCCTAATTAAAATCAGTCAACAAATATTATATGCCTAAACCAAACAAATTGAATATATTATCTTCCTAATTAAACCAAATTTTGTCTCCAATCAATCTTTTGCTTTCCTTGTAAGACACTAATTGGTCTCATTCCTATTCAAACACATGGAAACCCTAGCATATTGATACAAACAACAAAAATTCTGCAAGGCATTGACACCCTAGATCATTCACACAGAAAACTCATAGTTCATTCACACAAGAAACACCCAAACTCATTGACACAACTCTCCCTCACTCTCAATAACCGAAAATCACAAACCAAAGAACCCTCATTGCCTTGACCAAAACACATCCCGAATAGCCCCTTTACCTCATCAAAAGAGCCCATTTACCTCACCAAAACAGTCCCCAAATCACACCCAAAACAGTCCCCAAATACACCAAGAACAGTAGCCTAAATACAGCAAACGTAGTGACCAGAAAACGTCACCGAAAGAACAGTGAAATACAGTAAAAATAGCAGCAAAACAGGGAGAACGACAACTCAAAATAGTGAGACAACGAACGAGAACAGTGAACCAGTGAACCGGAGGAGTTGCGGAGTGTTAGCCCTTCTGACGATCGTGTACCGTACATCCGAGAGGTGATTTAAAAGGTTAGACCTGATGGCACGTTTTCTATTTATTGTCATTCGTTTTTTTTATTGTTTTATTCGCATGAGAGTCGTTTGTGGATGCATGTTGTGGCTTTGAATAAAATGGAAAATGCGTCGCCTCTTGTGGTATATAAGATGGATACCCGGACATAAATTTCATAGCCGATTCTGAATGGAGGGTAGTATGATTTGTACTCGGGATACAACTCCACGTACCACTTGAGTAAACGACGCATATTTCGTTTTATATTGTTGTGATTTGTTTACAATTTGCTCTTGATTTCTGCATGTTATTGGTTTATGTAATGATGAGATAAAACGCATGGGTTTAGTAAGTGCGATTAATAGTCCTCTATTTTGAGAGGTTAAAATCATTTACCACGATGCTTTGCCGCGCCGGATGATGTATATTCGGTTGAATGTGAGATATGTTCAATCGGGTATACGAAGTCCGATATTGTTGTCTTTATTTCTTATATGCATCGTGTTATTAGCGTATTGGCTTAGTAAGTGCGATTAAAGGTCCTCTAGTTTGAGAGGTTAAAATCCTTTACCACGATGCTTTGCCGCGCCGGATAATGTCTATTTGATTGGATGTGAAATATGTTCAATCGGATACACGAAGTCCGATATCATTGTCTTCACCTTTTTATATAAGTATTGTGTTGTTTGCGCATGGGCTTAGTAAGTGCGATTAAAGGTCCTATATTTTGAGAGGTTAAAATCCTTTACCACGATGCTTTGCCGCGCCTTGTAGCCCGTTATTATTTATTAGATGTCATCTATTCATCCGTTCACGTATGTGTCATGTTGTTTACCGCATTTTGGGGGTCACTGCTGTAACCCCGTTCGAACGCATTTCAGAACGCCGCACAAACTCATGTTTTCTGTCTCAGTTCGTTCGAATGCGTTTACGAACTCAACTCGAACACGCATGCATTTTTCCTTATCATGCATCAGGTCTCATTTCCGTCCGAACGCGTTTCCGAACGCCATACGAACGTGAGCATTCTGTTTCATTTCCGTTCGAACGCGTTTACGAACGCTATTCGAACGTGAACCTTCTATTTACCCTTCGAACGCGTTTACGAACGCTACTCGGATGTGCATGCATTTGTTTCATCAGGTCTGGTCCCGTTCGAACGCGTTATCAAATGCCACACGAACGAGAACCTTATGTTTACCGTTCGAACGCGTTTTCGAACGCGCATACACTGAACTGAGTCATCTTCATCATATTTTATGCATAATTGCCCCTATTGGTTATCCCTTTTGTATTGCGAACCTGATTACTTCTCTTTAATATGCATGCTTGTATAATTATTGCATGTTTGCGCTTCCATGATTATCAATGCAATGTGTTTGTGAAATTATGTGTTTGCCATCATTCTGATACAATCTTATACATGCTTGTATGATCATTGTTTGCTTGCGTTTCCGTATCCATGAATATAATGTGCTTATGAATTTTCATGCTTGCCGCATTTCAATTTACTTTTATGCATGCAAATTCAGCCATAGATTATATGCAAATAGGTTGTATGCAAACTTAAAAATGTGTTACATGTGAACTTAGATGAACCTTTGATTTATGCATGCGAACTTGGAAATAGATTATCCTTGGAAATATGTTGCTTAGGCTTGGTTAGATTATGGCACAAATCATTTTATTACAAGTGGCATAAGTAAGGGACCATTCCGAACCCAACAGTTTGAGGTCTTCCATTGCGATGGGTGAGTGCAGCCTTAAATCTCATTTTCCCGGTTCACACCGGGTGGCGACTCCATTATTCTCCGGTTTAGTCCCCCGCGGGCTACTCCGTACTCCCAACCTGGCCGCAAGCCCGGAACAGCATGCGTTGCCCAGTTTATGTGTCCCACAGTCTGGCGACTCCACTGGGGAATAGAGAATCGGCCCCGAAATAATGTCTTGTAATATTATGATTTGTGCTTTAAGTTAACCGTTCCTATAATGGGTTGAAATGGGTTTAATCAAAGGCACTTTTAAGGCTAGGTAATGGTTTGGTGTCTTCCTTCACTCACTACATTTCTATTAGGAAAAGCTGTGAAGGCACCTAAATAATCATCTACTCGTAGCCTATTGTGATGGACTAATTTGGAGGACTCGTTGTTTATTCCTGAAACCAAGCGATAAGAGCCTAAGAGGCTTGGGTACTTAGGAGAGCCTCGCTCCACCCTCCCTCTGGGGAATCTACAACGGGAAATCCATTTGACAGTCAGTCACACACCATAACTCGTTGGCATGTACCTTAAGGTATAAAAAAGGTGCTCTCACTTGGTCGCTCGAACCCTTGAGTGGGGAGACCTAGTTGTGGGTAATCCTTCGTCAGCGAGAGCCTTTGTCCACACCCGCGTAAACCCGCATGTGAACCTTAGTTGTAGAACTCATAAGAATTATTTACTTGTGCTTGTGTTTAGGAACTTGGTCGTTTGGATCCATTCGGACCTTTTGTCATGAGATATGGGCTTGTTGGGCCATTTAAACTGGGACAAGAACATATCTTATGATGATTGGGCCAAAAGCTTCTAAAATGCCAATGGGCCATTATATGTTTGTGTTTAGGAACATTATCATTTGGATACGGTTGGACTTCTTGCCATGAGATGTGAACTTGTTGGGCCATTTAAACTGAGACGAGTTCACTCCAATGACAGTTAGCCCAAAAGCTTCTAAAACGATGATGGGCCGATTTGTGTGAAAATTTTAATGAGTTGATATATTTCTTGTATCGCATGCATCACATGCACCTCATACATACATGCACCATGTTAACCCCCTTTTGTCTTGAAAGCCATCATAGATACTCGTTGGTTAGGGAAGAGGGCAGACTTGTCAAAAGACCGAGCAGCCACCAAGAGTACCGGCAGAAGACCTAGCCCAACGGGATAGGAAACTCAATCATGCATGCATGCATACACGTAACATATTTGCATCCTTTTTGTGTTTGTTCTGTTTTGTAATAACAGGTTTCAAAGGAGAAAAAGAGAAAGCGTCAAATGCAAGCCAACCAGAAGCATCAATAGTACAATGTCAGCAGTCTTCAGGAATGAATCACAGGGGCGAGGCCCATATCAGTATCAGTTTGGGGCGAGGCCCATATCGGTATCAGTTGGGGCGAGGCCCATATCAGTATCAGTCTGGGGGCGAGGTCCATATCAGTATCAGTTGGGGGTGAGGCCCACATCAGTATCAGCTTGGGCGAGGCCCATATCAGTATCAGTCTGGGGGCGAGGCCCATGTCAGTATCAGTTAGGGACGAGGCCCACATCAACAACAGTTTGGGGATGAGTCCCAAGGCCGAGGCCTACATTAGTATCAGTTTGGGGATGAGTCCCAAGGCCGAGGCCCACATCAGTATCAGTTTGGAGATGAGTCCCGAGGGTCGAGGCCCATATTAGTATCAGTTGGGGTGAGGCCCACATCAGTATCAGCTTGGGGTGAGGCCCATATCAGTATCAGTCTGGGGGCGAGGCCCATGTCGGTATCAGTTAAGGCCAAGGCCCACATCAGCATCAGTTTGGGGATGAGTCTCAGGGCCGAGGCCTACATTAGTATCAGTTTGGGGATGATTCACAAGGCCGAGGCCCACATCAGTATCAGTTTGGGGATGAGTCCCGAGGGTCGAGGCCCATATCAACATCAGTTTGGGGATGAGTTCCAGGGCCGAGGCCCACATCCGTATCAGTTTGGGGATGAGTCCCGAGGGTCGAGGCCCACATCAGTGTCAGTTTAGCGGCGAGGCCCACATCGGTATCGGTTTGGGGGCGAGGCCCACATCGGCATCATGCATCCATACATACATGCATACATATCATATACATATAATTTTTGTTTTGTATTCGCAGGATTGTAGCGGCAAAGACCACCTCATCAAGTAACGGCTCAAAAATGAGCAACATTCTCGGACAGCACGGTTCAGAAATGGACCGCTACCACAACAGAGGCCGAAAATGGCGCTCCAAAATGGAGCACACACAACAGATGCCGAAAATGGCACTCCAAAATGGAGCACACACAGCAAATGCCGAAAATGGCGCTCCAAAATGGAGCACACTCATGCATGCATGCATACACGTAACACATTTTGGCATTCGTTTTGTGTTTGTTTTGTATTCCCAGGTTTTGAAGAAGAAAAGAGAAAGCGCAAAGAACAAGCTAATCAGAAACGGTGAAAAGCACAGTATCAGATTCGGGTAATAATCCCAGGGTTGAGGCCCATTTGAGTTTGATTTTTGAGTATGGCACTCTGGGGGCGAGGCCCACATTAGCATCAACATCAATTTCAGGAACCAAGCCTACAGTCAGCTCAATTCTGGAATAAAGCCCACATTCAGTGCAATTCGGGAACAAAGCCTAGAGGAATAAAGCCCACTTTCGAAACAGCTCGGGAATAAAGCTCAGGAGAATAAAGCTCTCTCTCAGTACAGTTCGGGAATAAAGCTCACATTCAACACAGTTCGGGAACAAGGCCCAGGGGAATAAAGCCCTACCTTAACATAGTTCGGGAACAAAGCCTAGGGGAATAAAGCCCTATCTTGACACAGTTCGGGAATACAGCCCAGGAGAATAAAGCTCTCTCTCAGTACAGTTCGGGAATAAAGATCTATCTTAACACAGTTCGGGAACAAGGCCCAAGGGAATAAAGTCCTATCTTAACACAGCTCGGGAATAAAGCCTAGGGGAATAAATCCCACTTTCAAAGCAGTTCGGGAACAAGGCCCAGGGGAATAAAGCCCTATCTTTACACGGTTAAGGAGCAAAGCCTAGAGGAATAAAGCCCACTTGCAAAACAGCTCGGGAATAAAGCCCAGGAGAATAAAGCTCTCTCTCAACGCAGTTCGGGAATAAAGCCCAAAGGTCAAAGCATCTCAGGATAACAAGTAAGTTAAGCAACAATTGGTGAGCCAGGTAAGTGAAAATGCATTACATAACTTTGATAGGATTGTCACTGTTACACATTACACAAGTCCCATCAAAGTGGGGGCGACTGTAGGCACTGTATTTTTGCATATAAGTCCCTATGATGAGTCTCATTTAGAGGCACTACCTTTTATGTCACGGAAGTCGCGGGAAACGGACGTCGGAAGGGGAAATTCAGAACAAGTATGTCATCCGATTCATTTCATAAGTTCACTGTTTTTGTTCGTGCTGCGTTCGTTGTTAGTTCGAACGTCAAGCAGATTACGGGCGTTCGTGTAGCGTTCGAAGAGGCGTTCGAACGGTGTCGGTATTTCTGGTTTTGCTGCTAGCCTCACACCGAAGCCCAATTAGCCCAGCAAAGCCCATAAAACACATCCAAATTAATAAAACACATATTTAACACATGGTGAAATTAAATAAAATCTAAAAATCACATATCAAATTAAAATAAATATCAAATAAGATCATGCCTAATTAAAATCAATCAACAAATATTATATGCCTAAACCAAACAAATCGAATATATTATCTTCCTATTAAACCAAATCTTGTCTCCAATCAATCTAATGCTTTCCTTGTAAGACACTAATTGGTCTCCTTCCTATTCAAACACATGGAAACCCTAGCATATTGATACAAACCACAAAAATTATGCAAGGCATTGACACCCTAGCTCATTCACAAAGAAAACTCCCAGTTCATTCACATAAGAAACACCCAAACTCATTGACACAACTCTCCCTCACTCTCAATAACCGAAAATCACAAACCAAAGAACCTTCATTGCCTTGACCAAAACACATCCCAAATAGCCCATTTACCTCATCAAAACAGCCCATTTACCTCACCAAAACAGTCCCTGAACCACACCATAACAGCAGCCCAAATCACACCCAAAACAGTCCCCAAATACACCAAGAACAGTAGCCTAAATACAGAAAACGTAGTGACCAGAAAATGTCACCGAAAGAACAGTGAAATATAGTAAAATAGCAGCAAAACAGGGAGAACGACAACTCAAAACAGTGAGACAACGAACGAGAGCATTGAACCAGTGAACCAGAGGAGTTGCGGAGTGTTAGCCCTTCCGACGATCGTGTACCGTACATCCGAGAGGTGATTTAAAAGTTTAGACCTGAGGGCACTTTTTCTATTTATTGTCATTCATTTTTTTTATTGTTTTATTCGCATGAGAGTCATTTGTGGATGCATGTTGTGGCTTTGTTAAAAATGGAAAATGTGTCGCCTTTTGTGGTATATATGATGGAAACCCGGACATAAATTTCATAGCTGATTCCTAATGGACGGTAGTATGATCTGTACTCGGGATACAAATCCACGTACAACTTGAGTAAACGGCTCATATTTCGTTTTATGTTGTTGTGATTTGTTTACAATTCGCTACTTGATTTCTGCATGTTATTGGTTATGTAATGATGAGATAAAGCGCATGGGCTTAGTAAGTGCGATTAATGGTCCTCTATTTTGAGAGGTTAAAATCATTTACCACGATGCTTTGCCGCGTCAGATGATGTATATTCGGTTGAATGTGAGATATGTTCAATCGGTTATACGAAGTCTGATATTGTTGTCTTTATTTCTTATATGCATCGTGTTATTAGCGTATGGGCTTAGTAAGTGCGATTAAAGGTCCTCTAGTTTGAGAGGTTAAAATCCTTGACCACGATGCTTTGCCGCGTCGGATAATGTCTATTCGATTGGATGTGAAATATGTTCAATCGGATACACGAAGTCCGATATCATTGTCTTCACTTTTTATATAAGTATTGTGTTGTTTGCGCATGGGCTTAGTAAGTGCGATTAAAAGTCCTCTATTTTGAGAGGTTAAAATCATTTACCACGATGCTTTGCCTCGCCTTGTAAGCCGTTATTATTTATTAGGTGTCATCTATTCATCCGTTCATGTATGTGTCATATTGTTTACCGTATTTTGGGGGTCACTGCTGTAACCCCGTTCGAACACGTTTCAGAACGTCGCACGAACGCATGTTTTCTGTCTCAGTTCGTTCGAACGCGTTTACGAACGCAACTCGAACGCGCATGCATTTTTCCTTATCATGCATCAGGTCTCATTTCCGTCCAAACGCGTTTCCGAATGCCATACGAACGTGAGCATTCTGTTTCATTTCCGTTCGAACGCGTTTATGAACGATATTCGAACGCGAACCTTCTGTTTACCGTTCGAACGCGTTTACGAACGCTACTCGAACGTGCATGCATTTGTTTCATCAGGTCTGGTCCCATTCGAACGCGTTATCAAACGCCACACGAATGAGAACCTTTTGTTTACCGTTCGAACGCGTTTTTGAACGCTACATGAATGCGCATACACTGAACTGAGTCTTCTTCATCATATTTTATGCATAATTGCCCCTATTGGTTATCCCTTTTGTATTACGAACTTGATTGCTTCTTTTTAATATGCATGCTTGTATAATTATTGCATGTTTGCGCTTCCATGATTATCAATGCAATGTGTTGTGAAATTATGCGTTTGTCATCATTCTGATACAATCTTATGCATGCTTGTATGATCATTGTTTGCTTGCGTTTCCGTATCCATGAATATAATGTGCTTATGAATTTGCATGCTTGCCGCATTTCAATTTACTTTTATGCATGCAAATTCGGACATAGATTATATGCAAATAGGTTGTATGCAAACTTTAAAATGTGTTACATGTGAACTTAGATGAACCTTTGATTTATGCATGCGAACTTGGAAATAGATTATCCTTGGAAATATGTTGCTTAGGCTTGGTTAGATTATGGCACAAATCATTTTATTACAAGTGGCATAAGTAAGGGACCATTCTGAACCCAACGGTTTTAGGTCTTCCCTTGCGAGGGGTGAGTGCGGCCTTAAATCTCATTTTCCCGGTTCACACCTGGTGGCGACTCCATTATTCTCCGGTTTAGTCCCCCGCGGGCTACTCCGTACTCCCAACCGGGCCGCGAGCCCGGAACAGCATGCGTCGCCCAGTTTCTGTGTCCCACACCTTGTTTTCATTGTTTTTATCTATTGTCATGCACTAGACTCCTTAATTTTGGAGAATGATGTAACTGATGCTTGAACCTTTATTTTAATTGTTAATTTTGTTATTAAGTTTATTTGTATTCTTTTGAGTTTAATGTTTTGTGTTTGCTGGCCACAAATATGATGATATATGTTTAGAATATATCACTCGAGAGAGAGGATTTTGAATAGATCTAGAGAATATAACCTAGAAGTTTTATAGAGTTCGAGAGAATATATAAATTCCTTTGAAGTTGTTAATATAGAATCACAAAGCATAACGAGTTGTTAACTACTAGATTTTTATAGAGATATCGAAGTCTGTAGTTGATGATATGTTCACTGATGCTCAGAGAGGAAGTGGATATTTTCGGAGTCTTGACTTATAAACAATACAACTGAACAATGATTAATTGACATATGTGACAGCTATGTGAAATCAGGATCCAGAATCTCTAACGTATTAGTTCCTCCTATTTTATTATTTTTATATTTTATTTATTTACCAAAATCTTTATTGTTTATCTTCTAAATAAAGTTAGGATTATCAATTGTAGTATTTAGTGCGAGTTAACGCAATCCCTGTGGGTTCGACACTCTAAACTCATTTATACTAAAACTTGACACCGTACACTTGCGGTACGATATAAAATATCACAACACTCGTTCAATCAACAGGTATAAAAATTATCCTCTTATCAGCACTTAAAGTAGTGGGCCCCCGTAGACCCTCGTGTGTTCCCCTATCAAATAGGGATTTGACCTCTGTTGATATTAGTGATGTTAATACCCATATCTGATCCATCCAACCAATGGATATTAAAAATTATTTTTTTATCCGTCCTTAACGTACCGAATATCTATAGGCCCCTATCCTCACGAAATTTTTTATCATTGCTAATTATCATCTCTACTCCCAAACGTACATCAAGTGGTGTAAATAAAATGGCCATTACTATAATACCCATAAAAATTGCATATCCATGGACAAATATTTTTTTTTTTTTTTACTTTTAATTTTTTTTAAATCTCATTCTTGGATCACTTTAGAAAATAACAAGAATATGGGATACCAAGAATATGGGACACCTTTGGATATTATAGACGAGCCCAAATAACAACACTAATAATAATGACAAAATCAATGACAAGGACGACTTTATAGGTGATTATGATTGACTAGTTAGTTGACCAAACCATTGAGATGATAGAATCATACCTTTCTAGACGGACAAAAACAAAACTTCTACTTATTTGGGGGCAAAAGCTACGGAAGCCCCGTGCAAGTCTTGTAATTTCTAAATGGAAAATGATAGGATTAAATGAAGATAAAATTATCATTCAAATGATATCGTTTTAAAATAAAAATAAAAATAAAATTTAAAAAAATCAAAATAATATCATTTTAATAGTGATTTTATCCTAATTTAACTATCATTTAGTCTTTATATCATTGTTATATAATTAGTGTTTCCAAATAACGGAAATTGTTCAAATTTTATTATAAATATTTTTTTCCGATTTTGAAATTTTTTATATTATAGATAGATATTGGATATTGGATTTGATTTCGGTTTCGATTGTGGACATGTCCAAAATGATCGGATATCCTACCATTATCATTCCTAATCGCGGCCGCCCTTCTCATAGGGACGCCATCTTTATGAGACCAACCAATTCCTCCAAATCACATTCTGTTGTATTTCATCAGCAATTATTGCAAGCAAGGGGGAAAAAATCGAAAGGGAGTTCAAGTTGAACATTATTGAACTTGAAAATGACATTGCTAAGATGCAATGTAATGAAGTTGGAATGCAGACTTGTTCAACTCTTCTATAATTTCACTTTGTAGAATAAGAAAATGACCTTCACTGAAGATGGCAACTGTAACTTGTATTTTCCCTAGCGCGCATAAGACCTAATTGATTCGGATTTTCCTCACACCCAGGGCTGGCCTCACCCGTCTATGACCTCTAGATTTTTTAATTGTAATCTAGAAATAACTTGGTAGCCGAGGATCCCAATTTTTTATATTATAATATTATGATATGGTCAAAGGCCTCAAAATGTAAAAATCGCCTTAGGCTTCGAGGATACCAGGACCGGCCCTGCTCACACCAATCTTGAATTATAACTTGGGTTGAAAATGGTTCTACTTCTGGCACCACAAACAACAGAAACTGGAAACTTATCTGATCATAAAAGGCTATCAAATCGCTTTCTAAATCTCTGGACACTAGAGCATTGTTGGTATGAACACTAAGCCTCTTAATGATGAGAAGACCAAACATAGAAAGACTTAGAAGTATACCTCTAAAGAGTGATGATTATTCCTTGTGCCACACTACATGAACATCCTTTATAAATCGAACTACAGAAAGAATAAGAGCCACATTCCTGCAAAAAACAAAGCTTCGATTATGGCCCAAAAAGACGAACAATAACAGCAGACAGCAGGGAATTTAGGTCGTCCATCAGCAATGCATCACACCGCGACCATCATAGAAGTACTTCTACAGTTACATATGAAGATCACAATGAACGGGAACCCATCTAGAATGTCTCACTGGGGCATCTGGACTGAGAAAGTTTTTGAATATTTCTTGACAACCTGAAAGTTAAGAGTGAAGCACCCAAAGGAAGGGACAAGGACTTGCTAGCTAACAGAGAACAGAACATAGCAAAGTTGAGGCAGAAATACATCAGTAATGTTCTCAATGCAAGAAAATTAATAATAAATTAGCAAAAAAGTGGAGATGGGAGATTATAAGAATATAAATAAAACAAGGTTATGCACCTAACTATTAACTCTGTTGACGGCTGATTTCGGTCTCAAGGGCAATAAGAGTTTTTTTACTCCCGAGACAATCCTCCTCCAACTGTGAATTTGTTTTGTTTATGGGAAACCAAAAGCAAATTTGGCAAAAGATAGATAAATACACCAATCAATAAAGAGATTTAACGTGGTTCGACGGATCAGATCCAGCCTACATCCACGGGCACAGAACGGACGATGTTTTATTACCGAAATATGTTTCTCTGATCTGTTTTGTGTTTACAAGTCTAATCACAATTCTGCATTTTACGTATGCTTTCCCCCCTTATTTATACTAGTAAAGAAATCAGTTTTCTTTTCCCATAAGGATTCCTAATTGAAACTACATTCACTTCATTTATCCTATTAGGACATTGACTTATCAATTTTTCCCCATGAAAGTAGGATAACTTATCTTCTTATCCGTAAAAATAGGATGTCTTATCTTCTGGAGCATATCTCGCCATTTTTTCGGTCTTCATTAAGTCGGTCACAATGGTCTTTTGAACTGAGAATGCTGCTTTCGATCTGATAATGCTCGGTCATCCGATCTTAAGTGGTCGGTTTACCGATTGTAAAGTGCTCGGCCCCTCACTCATGTGGTCGGGTCGGTATTAATGATCATGACCAAGAAGGGAATTATCTTTTTACCCATGCCGTACTGCTTAAATATCATAGGACCTGAAAATACCATCAACATCTGTCCCCCTAGTTCTCGGTTCCAACGAGTTATACAAGTTGGTGCCGGGAACTATATAAAAAGAACAGTACTCCTAACGAACTGATGGCTGTCCCTTTTTTTTTTTACATGTTTCTATTCCACTTTTTATCTTTCATAATCTGCTCCGAATAATCTCCTGCAAATGATCTCTCGAGGCCCGGTCATGAGGGGACAACCCGAGCCGGAAATTAGATAATGCGGCGGGACGTAACCCGACCCCGAGCTGGGAGAAACACTTGGCTCTGGGAGAATGTTACGTCCCCAGTCCAAAGAGACAGACTCGGTGGGACGTAACCCGACCCCGAACTGGGAGAAACACTTGGCTCTGGGGGAATGTTACGTCCCCAGTCCAAAGAGACAGACTCGGTGGGACGTAACCCGACCCCGAGCTGGGAGAAACACTTGGCTCTGGGGGAAAGTTACGTCCCCAGTCCAAAGAGACAGACTCGGTGGGACGTAACCCGACCCCGAGCTGGGAGAAACACTTGGCTCTGGGGGAATGTTACGTCCCCAGTTCAAAGAGACAGACTCGGTGGGACGTAAACCGACCCCGAGCTGGGAGAAAACACTTGGCTCTGGGGGAATGTTACGTCCCCAGTCCAAAGAGACAGACTCGGTGGGAAGTAACCCGACCCCGAGCTGGGAGAAACATTTGGCTCTGGGGGAATGTTACGTCCCCAGTCCAAAGAGACAGACTCGGTGGGACGTAACCCGACCCCGAGCTGAGAGAAACACTTGGCTCTGGGGGAATGTTATGTCCCCAGTCAAAAGAGACAGACTCTGCGGGACGTAACCCGACCTCGAGCTGAGAGAAACACATGGCTCTAGGGGAATGTTACGTCTCCAGTCCAAAGAGACAGACTCGGCGGGATGTAACCCGACCCCGATCTGAGAGAAACACTTGTCCCTGGGGGAATGTTACGTCCCCAGTCCAAAGAGACAGACTCGGTAGGACGTAACCCGACCCCGAGCTGAGAGAAACACTTGGCTCTGGGGGAATGTTACGTCCCCAGTCCAAAGAGACAGACTCGGCGGGACGTAACCCGACCCCGAGCTGAGAGAAACACTTGGCTCTGGGGGAATGTTACGTCCCCAGTCCAAAGAGACAGACTCGGCGGGATGTAACCCGACCCCGAGCTGAGAGAAACACTTGGCCCTGGGGGAATGTTACGTCCCCAGTCCAAAGAGACAGACTCGGTGGGACGTAACCCGACCTCGAGCTGAGAGAAACACTTGGATCTGGGGGAATGTTACGTCCCCAGTCTCAAAAGACAGACTCGGTGGGACGTAACCCGACCCCGAGTTGAGAGAAACACTTGGCTCTGGGGGAATGTTACGTCCCCAGTCCAAATAGACAGACTCGGTGGGACGTAACCCGACCCCGAGCTGAGAGAAACACTTGGCCCTGGGGGAATGTTACGTCCCCAGTCCAAAGAGACAGACTTGGTGGGACGTAACCCGACCTCGAGCTGAGAGAAACACTTGGCTCTGGGGGAATGTTACGTCCCCAGTCTCAAAAGACAGACTCGGTGGGACGTAACCCGACCCCGAGTTGAGAGAAACACTTGGCTCTGGGGGAATGTTACGTCCTCAGTCCAAAGAGACAGACTCGGTGGGACGTAACCCGACCCCGAGCTGAGAGAAACACTTGGCTCTGGGGGAATGTTACGTCCCCAGTCCAAAGAGACAGACTCGGTGGGATGTAACCCGACCCCGAGCTGAGAGAAACACTTGGCTTTGGGGGAATGTTACGTCCCCAGTCCAAAGAGACAGACTCGGTGGGACGTAACCCGACCCCGAGCTGAGAGAAACACTTGGCTATGGGGGAATGTTACGTCCCCAGTCCAAAGAGACAGACTCGGTGGGACGTAACCCGACCCCGTGGTGAGAGAAACACTTAGCTTTGGGGGAATGTTACGTCCCCAGTCCAAAGAGACAGACTCGGTGGGACGTAACCCGACCCCGAGCTGAGTGAAACACTTGGCTTTGGGGGAATGGTATGTCCCCAGTCCAAAGAGACAGACTCGGTGGGACGTAACCCGACCCCGAGTTGAGAGAAACACTTGGTTCTTGGGGAATGTTACGTCCCCAGTCCAAAGATACAGACTCGGTGGGACGTAACCCGACCCCAAGCTAAGAGAAACCATAATGGCCTCCTCGGCGGAGCGAAATCCAGCCCCGAGCCGAATAACCAAGTGGCCTCGGCGGAACTAAATCCAGCCCCGAGCCGGATAACCAAGTGGCACACAGAGGCCTCAGCGGAACAAATCCAGCCCCGAGCCTACACCACGAAATCTCGGCGGAACGAATCCAGCCCCGAGCCGGTGGCACACAGAGGCCTCGGCGGGACAGACCCAGCCCCGAGCCTACACCACGAAACCTCGGCGGAACGAATCCAGCCCCGAGCCGGTGGCACACAGAGGCCTTGGCGGGATAAACCCAGCCGCGAGCCTTGACAGATGCAAGTCATGGGGTAGTTACGTTCCGGCTCCTACCACGAAGGGTTCACACGCTCCCTCATACACTTCACCCCTTGAACCATAAGAATTACCACTCCTAAAATCAGCAGAATCAGAATCCCTAGCTGTAGCACCTCTGCTACTGGATTCAGAAGCTGGATTATTCTGGCTATCACTAGCCGCTGAAGCAGTGGCACTATCTTCGGCTGAATCTCCCAATTTTACATCATGTACTTTTTCGGACATGCAAATAGGCAGAGAATCGTCTTTTAGTACATCTTCATGATCGTCAGCTTCATCATCCGAGATGTCATTATCTTCAATTACTAATGCATCATCAATCTTTTTTTTGTAAAAGATAAAATGTATAAAAGTAAAAAATTTACAGGAGCTAAGGGGCATTCCCCAGAAGGGCAAAACACCTACAAACAGAAATCAGAAAAAGAAAAAACAAAGGCATGAGGCAAAATCAATCTCCACAGGAGAAATATCCAGTTCATCCTAAGAACTGGAATTTTCAGTCACTTGCTTCGTTTGTGCATTTTTATCCAGAGCAGCTCTTCTACGAGCAGTATTTTTTGTTTGAGCTCCTCTTGTCTCTTCCTGAGCAGGTTTCAAAACAGCTTTCCCTTTCCCCTTGGATGAGTTAGTGCCTTTCTCTTGTGAATGATCTTTTTTTGTTCCATCTCCTATATTAACAGATAATCTGGATCTTGAAAAATGATGGCGCGCTGCAGAAGCAGGAGTAGATGTAGAAGGAGACGATGCACCGGCTCATGTAGGTGCAGTCCCAGACTCAGAATTCCCTACAGATGCTGAAGGCTTTTGGCCAGATTCACCTCGCTGAACTCAGGGCCAAAGAAATTCTTCAACAGCTGCTAAACTTGCTAAGGGGTCAATCAGTACAATATTTGAAGAATAATCACGAAGTGATTTATCTCCTTGAGCTCGACAAAGCCGCAACTTAAAAGGTTGAGACAGTGCACTCAGTCCAGATTACAGACGGGCACTTCCAGTAGAGGACCTAGATGAATGGCTCAGCACAACTGGGAAACGCTCTAATGACGACAGAGCATTTTGAAGCTTCTGAACTAAGACTGTCATGGGAACCACACCACCTGCATCCAAACTAGATGGAAGTGCCACATCAAGAAATGACTTGAATCTTTTTAGTGCTTGTTGGCGAAGCTTAAGGATATTGGCTTCTGAAATTCTCTCCTTAGAGAAGTAGTCACAAGAAAAATAATTCAGCAAAGCTGCAACAACACCACTACCAATAAACTCAAAAGTGGATACACCATCCCCTTTGTTTAGTTCTGCTAACATCTCAAATATAACCTCAATCAAATACTCCTCCTTTGTAGCAGATATATCAGCAAGTCGAGACCCATATGCTTTAGATTTGCCCTTAGCTTTTGTCGTTTGGTCATCAACACCAACATTCAACTTCATGCAAAGATTTTTTATATGCAAAAGATGATATGTAACTCTAACTTCAGCAGCCCCGGGATCTGATGGGAAGTACTTCTCCTTAAATGTTTTTGCACATTCACTAACAGCAGCACGAAGATAGGAATTCGCTGTTGGAATTTTTTATTAGAACTTGGAGGAGAACCAACATTTACAGAAACATGATTCTTTGATTCTTCTGATGAATTGCCTTCAGGATTCGTGTTACTGCGGCGTCTATAACGCCTAGAACGTGATGATGATCCAGTTATAAAGTCATTATCCTTATCAGTAGAAGATGCTTGGGAAGGAACGGTGTTTGTGTTACCAGCTAAAATAAGTTGGTCTACAGCATGAACCACACCTTCTCTGACAAATATCTTGGAGAAAGTACCATGAAGCTTTTCCATAAGAATCTCAGCAATTTGGAGAGAATGAACCATGACATTTGGATCTTTCCACGCCAATACACCGGCTAAGAAACTTGAAACATTTGTTACACTTAAAAGAGACTAAATCATCTCAATACTGCTGAAATACATCAATTTTCCAATCACTGAAAGACATTTGTGGTGGACCGGGCTGTTGACACTGGAACCATAGATCTGTATTAGATCGGACCGGGCTGTTGAACTCCCTGTCGACCGGTGATTTCCACCTTCTGCCATCGTCTTACTACGCGAGCCGTTTTTTGTTGAGTTCCTCACAGACGGCGCCAACTGTTGACGGCTGATTTCGGTCTCATGGGCAATAAGGGTTTTTTTATTCCCGAGATAATCCTCCTCCAACTGTGAATTTGTTTTGTTTATGGGAAACCAAAAGTAAATTTGGCAAAAGATAGATAAATACACCAACTGAAGATGGCAACTGTAACTTGTATTTTCCCTAGCCACGCATAGGACCTAGTTGATTCGAATCTTCCTCACACCCAGGGCCGGCCTCACCCGTCTATGACCTCTAGATTTTTTAATTGTAATATAGAAATAACTTGGTAGCCGAGGATCCCAATTTTTTATATTATAATATTAGGATATGGTCAAAGGCCTCAAAATGTAAAAATCGCCTTAGGCCTCGAGGATGCCAGGACCGGCCCTGCTGACACCAATCTTGAATTATAACTTGGGTTGAAAATGGTTCTACTTCTGGCACCACAAACAACATAAACTGGAAACTTATCTGATCATAAAAGGCTATCAAATCGCTTTCTAAATCTCTGGACACTAGAGCATTGTTGGTATGAACACTATGCCTCTTAATGATGAGAAGACCAAACATAGAAAGACTCAGAAGTATACCTCTAAAGAGTGATGATTATTCCTTGTGCCACACTACATGAACATCCTTCATAAATCGAACTACAGAAAGAATAAGAGCCACATTCCTGCAAAAAACAAAGCTTCGATTATGGCCCAAAAAGACGAACAGTAACAACAGACAGCATGGAATTTAGGTGGTCCAACAGCAAATGCATCACACCGCGACCATCATAGAAGTACTTCTACGGTTACATATGAAGATCACAATGAACGGGAACCCATCTAGAATGTCTCACTGGGGCATCTGGACTGAGAAAGTTTTTGAATATTTCTTGACAACCTGAAAGTTAAGAGTGAAGCACCCAAAGGAAGAAACTAAGGAAACTCCTTTAAAATGGACAAGGACTTGCTAGCTAACAGAGAACAGAACATAGCAAAATTGAGGCAGAAATACATCAGTAATGTTCTCAATGCAAGAAAAATAATAATAAATTAGCAAAAAAGTGGAGATGGGAGATTATAAGAATATAAATAAAACAAGGTTATGCACCTAACTATTAACTCATTCTTTTGTTTGTACACATTATTTTCTTAGCACACCTAACAGTTGACCCCTTGGTTAATTCATACAGTTAAATGAACATGGATGAATCAAAGAACCAGCCAAAATAACATTCATTGATCTTTGCAATTATAACACTGCATCTGAAACAGATTGGCAATTTTTTAAAGAAAAAAAATATGGTCAATGGTCAGAGTCTCAAAGAGTGACCAGAAATAATTTATGATGTAAATGCAGCACACCTGAATAGACCTTTCCATATAGAGGGTACCATCATATGTGTGATCCTTTAATCAATCATACAAATGAGAAAAACAAAAAGTATTGTTATGTTGTCTTATAAATAGGATTATTATCCTGTTTCTGAATATTTAATCACATGAACATCAAAAAAAAAAAAAAAAAAGGAAAAACAATTAACTAAATCTTTGTATGTTACCTCTATGTTTAAATAAAAATTATGTCACTCTCCTGATACACCACGTTTACAATTCCCTTCCTACCTCTTGAATTATTAACTTATAAATCGGTACATCTCATCGGCACATACCCTAGCCTAGATTTCTCTGTGTCATACAGAATGTGGAAGTTCTGCTGCTGATAGTTCCCTATTATTGAAAGAGCAGACCGGGGAGTTCCCAAAATGGCCAAGCAAACAACATCCTCCGGATCAATCCGGATAAAGTAGTTCTCAACTGGAAAGTTCCACACACCACCATCTGCAAATAGAATCCTGAATTCAGGCAGTTCCATTTTCTCAATTCCAGACACATTGTAACAAGGATGCAAGATTGGAAAGTCCTTGACTAATGGATAGCCTTTCACTTTCTCCATGAATGCTTCCTTGATTATCTGATATGCTGGTTCTGCAAAATAACTTAGTGTAGTACCCGAATCAATGATTGTACCACCAGCCCCTTCAGACGACAAACGCCAGGTCTCCTCCGGTATACTTAACACCTCTCCTCCAACAATGATTGATTTAATCTGAAGATAATAAAATGTATCAACTGGATTTTCTTTTCCAGCAATCAATGAGGTGAAATTCAAATTGGGATGGCTCAAGAGGTCTTTGTCCTCACCTAAGATCAACTTGCTGCTAACATTGGTGTCACTATTTCTATCCACGAGACAATATGAAAATGAGTGACCATATAGAGACTGAAGCTGGGAGGAAAAAGAGAGAGGGCCTCTCCCAAGTCCTAACAACCCGGAAGCCCCATGAAATAGGCCTCTATTCCAATGACCACAGCCAAACATCACATTCTCCACCTGCCTAAATTCCGACTTCCCAGTAGGCGTTGAGAGATTAACAGTAAAGGTTTCGAGTGAAAAGTCACCGGTAGTGTTAGAACTATCTCCATACCAATAAAAATAAGGACATGTTTGATTCTCAGCTTTGCAAGGCTGAGGAGGATCAGGAGATGAAACAAAATGACACCTAGGATCATGGCAACTTATATTCCTAAATGAACTAGAACCTTTAGGATCATAATAAGGTCCATTTTGCTCAAAACAATCATAACAAGGCACACATTGAATCCAATTAAGGTCACTACCAGTATCAAGTATCAAAGAGTAGTGTTTAGGAGGTGTACCCACAAACACATCCATGAAGTACTCTCCAGACCCAAGACTCACCCCAGACACCAAAGGCGCAACGAGCTGCCCGGAAACCCCATTTGCATAAGATTCCGGTGAAGCTGCCGATGCCATCACCTTATTAATTTTATTCTTTGATTTCTGACTCTCTTTGTTTTGCCTTGAAATCGTGTTTTGGTTCTTCTTCTCAATGATCCTCCTATGCAGTGTCTGAATTCTTGTCAAGTCCCTTAGTGTAAAATCAACCATAGATTGTTTTGGCTCTGTTTCTTGATTCGTTGACCGCCGCTTTAGGTGAAGCTTCACCTTTTGCTTACTGAGTTTCAATGATAACAAATCATCTCCCTCATCATCAAGGATATCACCATCTTTCTCTTGCTTTGGTTTCTTTGACTCTGAGAATCTGCAGCCAGAGTTTGTTGAAGAAGAAACTACATTGAAGCTCATGTGACCAGGCAACTTGACGCCGGCAAGAGAAGAGATATTGGAATTGAAACTGCTGCTGTGATCATGGACTCTGGCTCTGGCATCAAAAGCGCCAGTAAAGATTGAGAGAAGAACCAAAACTAAAGAAACCTTGAACAACATAGCAATTTGATCACAGTTAAAATCCTACATGGAACAAAAATTCAGCACCAAACGAGGACAAAGGAGAAATAATTTGTGATTTGAAGCCAAGAAAAGATAAACCCAGAAACTGGAACTTTGAGTAAAGCCCTATAGAAGAGGAAAGGATTACCGGAAAATGAAACGAAACAAAATTATGTGAAAATGTGTGAGGTTTTTGAGAGAATATAAATGGATTTAGTGAGACAAAAGAGCTAAAACAGTGAATGAAGAAAATATTGAAACAGCAGCAAAAGAGAAAACAAGTTTTGGGGTTCAGGTTAGAATCAAATAAAAGACTTTGAATCAAATGGTTTCTTTAAAGAACAAAGAATAGAAAAATGGAAAAAGAAAAGTCACTCCTCAATACGCGGTTTTACGTTATAGAAATTTTAAACATTAACTCAATTTCAAAGTTAAAGAGTTTGGATTGGGTAAGATTTATATTAATTTAAAAATTAAGAGTTTGGATTGTCTAAGATTTATATTATTCGTGGTATATTTTTCAACTTCACCTGCATGTCCCCTTTTTTTTAACTAGTCCGAATCATAATGTGATGAGATTCACTTTGATATTATATAAAATTTTGAAATTAACTCGACCCAAAAGTAAGTTAACAACTTAGGGTGTCCTGACGTTAGAAACAAAGTGTATGGATAGAGAAAAACAAGTATAATAAATTGCCAGGTTCCACGGGAGGAAAAATTTGACTCTTTTCTTTTTTTTTTTCTTAATTGAAGTTTTTACCTGGTATTCATATTGTTGTTGGGTTTGTTCCTTTCTGTTTCCTGTTTCATTTTTGTTCAAGTATGATCGTACAAGGCAGTATTTACAATTCACAAGCCTTATCATTTTTTTCTATGTTTACAAAATCGGATCGGACCGGTTCGATCGGTCGAACCGAGAATCGATCGTGAATATGATAAAAAATTAATCTAATAAAAAATCAGTCAAAATCGGTCTAATTTTTTTATTTTTTAATTAAATAAAATTATTTATTACATAAGTTGGTTTTATCGATTTTTTTGATAAAATTTAATTGGCCGAATCAGTGACCTATTGAAAATTTTACATCACCGATTCGATCCCCGATCCAGTTATGAAAACATGGTATTTTGTTTTGAACTGTTAGATTGCTTCACAAGCCTGCCATTACTACTAGAAGAAGTCACCTTCTTAACTTGAAATTCTTGCCTTTTACTGGATTTTTACTTGGTAAAATTCTCTGTTCTTTGGTCTTCAGTTTGAACATTGCATTGTTTTGTTAGTTGACTTTTTAGTTGGGCATCAGCAATAGAAAATTTAACAGATCATTGAAAGAAGCCCCCACTTACATGGAAAGCGGAATCTATAGTTTTATCTGGCAAGAGTTTTTGACAAAAGCAGATTACATGTTTACAGTACGGAGTTGAGAGGAAAAAAAATCTAAATTTATTTTGGTTCAACACGGGGTCCCAGGGGTGTTCATAGGATCAGATCGACCCGCCACCCGACCTGATCGGGTTTATAATTTTTTTAATGCAATTTCGGGTCATTTTAGACCCGATTCGAAATTTTGGATCGGGTCGCGGATTCAGGGGCATTTACATCGGGTCGACCCGACCCGACCCGATGTAAATGATATATATATTTACCCGATGTAAATATGTTATGTCATATCAACATATTTAACAACTTACCTTCTTGATCGCTTGTAAGAGAAGAATAAATTACCGAATAGTAAGTTTGTTTATCTCTAAGAAATGTATATTTTAATCATTCAGGCAAAGTTTTTAATTCCAATTTGGGTGCTTCTTCATGTTTCTCTTCTTCAAATGTTCCTAGTTCCTCAAAATTTTATTTCTTTCCATCGTTTTCCAGTACCTGTGTAGAATCAAGTAAAGAAAAATCATTAGAAATATATGAATCTAATTGCGTACTTGATTTAAGAAAATTAGCTGTACAGATTTTCATAGGATTAGATTCACTCCCTTGAATATGTTCTTCCAAAATTGGTTCAATTATTTCCATGTTCTCGTTTTCACTGCTCTCATTGTATAATTGTTTGTACATGTTAAAAACATTAAGCTCCAACGACATATTGTCAAATGATAGATTCATGATTCCATTCTTACAATTAATTAAGGTATTAACTGTTGCTAAAAATGGACGACCAAGTATTACAGGAATTGGTTTATAACTGTCTGCTACAGGTTGTGTTTCCAAGACAATAAAATCCACATGATATATAAATTTATCGACTTGTAATAACACGTCTTCCACAATTCCTTTCGGTACCTTGACTGATCTATGGGCAAGTAAAAACGTAGTTGATGTTGGTTTTAACTCGCCAATATTAAGTTGTTGGTAAGCCGAGAATGGAAGTAAATTGACATTGGTTCCAAGATCAAGCAATGCATGTTTAAATTTGTGATTTCCAATAATACATGAAATAGTTGGACAACCAGAGTCTTTGTATTTAATGCATTATTGGTTGAGAGAATGTAACTTACCTGTTCAGCTAGAAAAGCTTTATTTCTTACCTGATGTCTTCTTTTAACGGTGCACAAGTCTTTCATAAATTTGGCATAAGATGGTATATGTTTGATGGCATCTAACAAATGAATATTGACATTCACCTATTTGAATATTTCATATACCTCTAGGGAATGGTTCAATTTATTTATTTTCAATGCTTGAGGAAATAGAGGTGATGTGGGACACAGAAACTGGGCGACGCATACTGTTCCGGGCTCGCGGCCCGGTTGAGAGTACGGAGTAGCCCGCGGGGGACTAAACCGAAGAATGATGGAGTCGCCACCCGGTGTGAACCGGGAAAATGAGATTTAAGGCCGCACTCACCCCTCGCAAGGGAAGACTTCAAACCGTTGGGTTCGGAATGGTCCCTTACTTATGCCACTTGTAATAAAACGATATGTGCAATAATCTAACCAAGCCTAAGCAACATATTTCCAAGGATAATCTATTTCCAAGTTCGCATGCATAAATCAAAGGTTCATCTAAGTTCACATGTAACACATTTTAAAGTTTGTATACAACCTATTTGCATACAATCTATGTCCCAATTTGCATGCATAAAGGTGAATTGAAATACGGCAAGCATACAATGTCATAAGCACATTACATTTGACCATAGACATGCCAGTAGATAATAATTGTACAATCACACATGAAAGCAAATCAGAATAACAGCAAGCATGAACATGTTGAATGGATGAATGCGGAAACATAATTAGGTAACTACCGTGTAAACATGCATCATGGAAACAAACATGTAATCTTATGAACACAATGAATGACTAAATGCGAGAACACAAACAATCAAAAAGGCAAATGACAAAATGAGTAACCATGCTTGAGATGTGATGGAAGATGGCCTAATTACCGTGGGCGTTCGTGCGGCGTTCATATCCGCGTTCGAACGGTAAACAGAAGGTTCGCGTTCGAGTAGCGTTCGTAAACGCGTTCGAACGGAATTGAAACAGAATGCTCACATTCGTATGGCGTTCGGAAATGCGTTCGAACGGAAATGAGACCTGATGCATGATAAGGCAAAATGCACGCGCGTTCGAGTTGCGTTCGTAAACGCGTTCGAATGAACTAAGACAAAAAACATGCGTTCGTGTGGCGTTCTGAAACGCGTTCGAACGGGGTTACAGCAGTGACCCCCAAAATACGGTAAACAACATGACACATACGTGAACGGATGAATAGATGACACCTAATAAATAATAACGGATGAATAGAGAGTTATGTCAATGAGTTTGGGTGTTTCTGGTGTGAATGAACTAGGAGTTTTCTATGTGAATGAGCTATGGTGTCAATGCCT
>SKCR01029043.1:0-51088 GCA_019454045.1 Zanthoxylum bungeanum | reverse complement strand
AGTCACTAGGGTATGGAGTCCATCAATCCAAGTCAGAAAAAGTGAGTGTCTAGTCAGAGTCAAGTAGAAGTTATGTAGTAGTCTTGGTTTTGAAACAATCATTGTAAAGTGTATAGTTAAATTTTCAGTTACAGGTGTTAAATTTGTATGTTATGTTTTGCTTGGGCTACGGTCCCATATTTATAAAGAAAATATTATTAGTATATGTTCATGATTAGAGTGTCAGAGGCTTATGGGGTTAGTACGGTCTATCCCATGCCAGTAACATCTCTTGAATTGGGGATGTTACAATTATCTTGAAGATAGCTGCCGCAAATCCATTAGCGCAACTTTTGGACAATGAGTCTTGAACTAATTAGAGTGGGAGATGAACATTCGCCTTGACTTGGAATCAAAACGATTGAGGTATGTTACACTCAATCCAATGTTTGTCAAATTTATTTCTAATTTGCTTAGACAGTACATAGATGTACCAAATGCTTGGAGCATTATGAGAGCACTCAATGAGTTGTTCGAAACAAATCAAGAAATTGAGATATATCGGAGATCTAAGGAATTATTTCATGCTACGCTCAAGGATAAAAGAGTGGTCAGCATTCATGTTTTGAACATGATTGACCAGATCTGATATATGGAATGACATGACATTTTGATAGATGATTGGCTAGGCCAATAACTGATTTTATCTTCTTTACCGGATACATATGTTGGCTTTGTGATGCATTTGATGCAAGCCACATATGAAGAGCTTCATAATATGTTACGCTATGCAGAATATAAATTGAAGAAAAGGGTTGGGTGTTAGACACCGGTAGTCCTACTCATATTTGCAACTCCATAAAAGTTAAAAGAAGGCTAAACATAGGAGAGATCCAGCTTAGAGTTGGCAATGGTGAGACATTGGATGTCAAAGTCATAGGAACAGTTGTTCTAGATCTCCCTAATAAATGTAAATTATACTTACATGACTGTTAATATATGTCTTCTCTTATCAGATAGATAATATCTTTACCGATATTAGATAAAGAAATTTTTGCCACTTTTCTTGAAAAGGAATTTTTGAGAGAAAGTGAGAATTGTAGAAAGATTGAACTTGATTAATTCAATAATTACACAATGGCTTAATTATAAATTCATAAATATCTCTACAATTTGAGGATATTTTGGTAATTACAAATATATATAATTATATGTATTTTTGGCTTGATTTAATTGAATTAAATCAATGTGGCAAACATTGAGCTATTCCATTTGCTAATCGTTGTCTTGATTTAATTGGATTAAATCAAAGTGGTAGACAAAGGTGATTAGTCACACCTAATTATTCATATTTGGACAAATTAAATTAAGCCCACCTAAAAGTTGAATAAAAGTTTTATTAATTAAAAGCCTAGGTTTTGCTATAAATAACAAGCTTGAGGAAGGTATTAATTAAGATTAATAAAAGTAAAATGAGCTTGAGAATGCTAAGTTAAATACAAGTAATTCTTGGAGAAATTAGCCTAAGTTAGAGAAGTGTTTAGAGAAGTTTTGGAAGTTCTCTACAATATTTAATCTAGGAGAAATCAATATTGGATCTTGGAGTGAAGTTTGCTTGTATTGGAATCAAGATTGAATCTTAGAGTGAAACTTGCTAAACCTTAGAAGTTCTCCAACAATTTCAACAAGAAGAAGGAGATTGAATCTTTGTATCAAGCTTACTAGGTAATGTTTAATTTTCTCCTAAGCTGTGTTCTTCATTAGTGAGTTTTTCATTAGTGAGACATATAATGATGAATTATGTGTTTGATGTGTAATTACATAGCTTAAAGTTGAAATTAGGCTAATGAATTGTGTTATGATACTTTGGAAGTATAAACACAATATGCTTATAATTGGGTCAAAGATGTTCATGTTGGACATGAAATAATTAATAACAGTTGGAACTTTAGATTAAAGCTTAGAGATATGACTACCATTCTAGAATCACTTGACTACATTTGGGTGAACTAGAATTGTTCATGAGACATTTCATAGTGGGATTCTATATGTTTTTAGAATTCATGTATGTTAGTTGTATAGCATGTGTTGATGGTGTTTATGATGATAAAATTAGATTTTAGGTGTATTTGAAGTATTAGGAGAAAATTAGAAGTGTTTAGTATTGGTTTGAAGTAGAAATTTCTCACTACATAGGGCAGCGTCGCGATACCGAGCATCAAACCTAAGCGCGTCGCAACGCTCACCCTTACGTGTCGCAACACTGAGACATTCATTTCTCGCAGTTGTTCTCGCACTTTAGAGCGTCTCGACGCCCAAGCTCCTGCATCGCGACGCACATAACTGATACATACTGAAACTTCATTTTCTCTGTTCCAGAGTTTCTGGTCTCCGTTTTAGTCCCCGTTTTTTCCTACGCACTCAAAACGAAATGTAGTTTTACCTAAAAATAAAATACACACATGTTAGATACCCACGGGTTAGACCCACTTACAGATCTGATCCTAGGGGTTCCACAGCTGCCCCAACACGACCAGACTTGTAGTATGTTCGGCCGAACATGACGGTCTTATATCCGACCATACATAGATGATGTCTGGCTAGAACTCTGCTGTTATTTTATATTTTCTAGGGTTTCTTTCCCTTTCAGTATTGAACCTTACAACTTCCCTAAATTTTCAGGTGTATTCTCCTTAGAGACTCATCATCGAGCTTGTAAAAATACAATGTCTATACCCCCTCGGGATTTTCAACGGGGGGCATCAGTTACAGTATTAGAGGGGTCGTCCACATTAGAAGTTGGAATAGGAGCAGTTGGATCAAGAGTATGAGCATCAGGAGCTGAAGTATAGGCTGTAGCAGAAGGGTTGTTTGTCGGAGCCTATTGATGTGTGTTCACGGGGAGAAGAGGCACAGCAGTAATGAGAGCTGGGTCTAGGGCCATCCGAGCCACCTCTTCAGAAACCTCATCTGCATGGACCTCCTCAAAAGGTTTCTCCCCCTTCGAGATCCTGAGGATCCATTGGAGTTCGCTCAGGTCAAGACACGAGATCCTTTCAGTAATCAGGTCCACCGATCTCTCAAGGCTTTCAATGAGATTATCAATCTGAGCCACCTTAATATGCTCATCGGTCTGGGCTTGCACAGTGGCTTACTCAGATTTAACTGATGCCAACTCGGTATTCTCCCTGTTCATTTCCTTCTCAGCAAGAGTTGTCAGGGCTAGTTGTTTTTTAAGTTCATAAGATCGGGTGGCAGCAGCAGCTTTGGCCTTATCCCTCTCATTTTTTGAGATATTATTGGCCCAACGGATCGATTCGATCTCAGCCTTTGCAGCAACCAACTCCTTTTCAAATTGATGCTCCATTCGAGTCAGCTCATTTCGTAGCCTCTGGTCCCGACCTCCCTCGGCCACCGTGTTTGTCATCACATCCAGGTTGGTTTCCATCAAGTAGTTCATCTGTAAGAAAATCAAATTGAGTTAGTATGCAAAGAAGAAATTGATAAGCAAAGAGATCAGGTTATATATTTTTTACCTTTCCTAAGAAGGTTGTAACCTTGGTGATGGCCTCCACCGGTGCTATGGTTTTTAAGGAGACAACATCCTCGAATGTCACCGCTTTAGCCAGGTGATTGACGGCAGGAACAATATGGCCCATGGTCAGCCGCAGGATCTCTATGAGATCGTCGACCCCCAGGGTATTGGGATAGGATGTTCTTGTTGAGCGGATGGAGCAGAGGCCTTCCTGCATGGTCTGTTTGTTTGTCTAGGCGGGGTTGACTCCTCATGAATGAGGTTAGATGACTTGGCACTGACCAAGTGTGCCCGTCTTTTTGGAGCCCTCAAGAGCAGTTGTAACACCCTGTTATAGGTTATAGAATCATATAATGATTTAAATAAATGATTGGATTTTTTGGTACGTGACCCAACTTTCCGGTAGAAATAGGCTAGGGTTCGGAATATGTAGGGTATATCATTTTAAAATATCAAAGTTGATTGGAAGGGTTTTTATAAATTCTGCACAAAAAATAAAAAATTTCGGCACAAGAATCGTAAAAAACGGAGCTAAAATGAATTGGTTATAAAATTTTGAAGATTAAATCGGCTTGGGAATAACATCAGGTACACTAGTAAATATTATAAATATTGGGCTAGTAACTGCGTAATTAAATCGAATATGAGGGATTAAATAACAAATAGTTATATATTTATCAGTATAAAAAGATAGTAGGGTTCATGAAGTAGTAGGAAACCCTAAAATAAAGGAAATCATTGTCAAGTTGTAGCAGAAATAATAAAAGCTTGCATCTTTATAAGGTATTCCACTCTAGTATTTTTCTCTATTATTTTTAACACGTTGATCGTTTCTATTTAGTATTTTTCGTGTTTCTTTCACACAATAAATCCAAATGCAATTCAAAACCAGATCATTGATCAAATGCTTTGATCATGCTCGACTTCTCTCATGGTGAACAAAGCCATGATCACAGTCGCCGAATTAGGTCATGATTGATCAAAGCCACCAAATATGTTCATGATGAAGTCATTGGCTCATTCAATCTAATTAAACAAAAATGTTATGCCATGAGATTTTGACTGAAATCATACCCAACAGGCCAAATTCAAAACAAATCTAACTCATCAGTTTTGGATTTGGCCTGCATAGAAAGATTTAGATCCAATATCCCCCTGATAGAACAATATAACTGAAGGAAATTCTCTAAATGTGATGACGTTGATGATTGTGACTGATGATATATATATATATATATATACACTATTATTATCATTAGTGTACCACAAGACTAATATATGTGTATTGAGTGGTATGTTTGATGTGATTGTGGAATGGCGTTGGAGTTGATTAGGTTGATTATATTTATATATTTTACTGTGAATAATGTGATGGTTGTTTACAGCTACTGAGCTTACTGTTCAATTTCATAGCATCGCATCCAACATGCATAGTACATGAATTGTTTAAATAGTAGTATGTGGAGTGTCAAGGTTATGATTTTTTGTGGAAATGATTTGAAATGGATTTTTGAAACAGGTTTGGTATAATTGCTACATGAGAGGGTACATGGTAATAGTTTGGTAAAAGTTGATGGTAAAGGATTATCTATGGTAATGGTTAAACGTGTTCTGAGATAGAACATCAAAATCTCGACCGGTTGCCATGTAGTGTTCACCAAGACCGAAGGCCCATAAACAGAAAATGATTTATTAATTGGTAAATGGTTTCAGTTAAGTCATAGTTTTTCAAGGAGTTGTATTTAAAAAAATGGTCATCTTTGTATTCATGCATATGCTTAGGCTCACTGTGTCTTGTGGTGCAGGTGATCACCTTTCGGACGATTATGTCGATCTAGCGGTTGATAGTTGTGCGACGGATCCATGACGGAGACTCATGTGACAAGGAACTGAGTTTTTTTATTTGCAGTTTAGGCCATTAGGATAATAAAACTTCGGGATGGTTAGGTCTCGAAATATCTAGTGTGTTTCTTTAGCTTAAACAGTACCGCTAATTTTCGATTTGGATATAATTATTTATCTTTTATGATCGAATGCCAATTTATTAATATCAAGATATTTACTTAAGCGTTTGATGAATTTAAGGCTAGTGTAGAAGTATTGGTAGAGGTCCAGCTCTATACTCATTTGGACAAGGTTGTTATAGGTCGGGACGTTATAACAGTGGTGGTGGTATTGTGGTTTGTTGCTTTAGTGTTTGAGGTGGCAAGGGTGTAATGAGCTGGGTTCGGGGGGAGCTTGAGCAGCCCCGGCTTGGCGTTTGCTGGAACCAGCAACATAAAAGGGGTTGATCCTTACTTCGGCCATTGTTATAAAAGGAAGAAAAATGAAAGTTAAAACACGACGAGAATAGGTCGGGTCAAGCGAAAAGTAATAAAGCAGAAAGAATGTTAATAGCTACCAAGCTTTCTAGCAGTTGGATGAGGGGTGCCCGGTATTAGACCCCCTTCATCTAGAGACGAGCCATTTACTAAGTTTAGTTAATGGTCGGCATACTGGGTGGCCACCTTTATCCTTACCATTGTTTGGTGATGCACATTGGGCGGGTCCTCCCAACAAGCTACAAGAAGGACCGGTATATTAGTAAGTTCTGACTTAAAAAATTTATAAGTGAAGTAATTTGATAGGGTTGGGTTGTTACCTCATGCCCTAAAGATGTTCGGGACAAAGAGTTGTACATCATCATACATCTGCTCTTGCCCCCAAACACCTTATGTTAGGACAGTTGTGGAACCTCTATGGTCAGATCGATGCCCCGCGCATCGGAAATGGATCTAACATGTGGATATCAAGTATGATGTAATTTAATAAAATATTATATTTCATTACGAGTATATAGGAAAAAATCGAGACTGAATCGGGGTCCAGATGCTGAAAAAGGCGCTACGCGCTAAAGTGCGCGCACTGTGCGCCCAGCTCCTTCATTTTTTTTGTTTCTTTTTACTTTCCTGCAGCTCACTTTCCAGTGAGTTGAAGGAATTAGGGTCTGTTACCCTAATTTATTCTGGTATTCCCTAAACACTTTAAAACACACCCAAAATTAATTTTTAACATCAAAACCAATATCAACACATGTTATAGAATAAAAATCAAAATTTTCAAAATAGCAAATATTTTTACAAAAACATAAATTTATTCTAAATACGCACTTGTAAAAAAATTTTGAATCCAATACACGAACCAAATTAAAATCCCAAAAAGAAATATCTCGTGAACAATTCTAGGTCACCCAAAGGTGGTCAAGTGATTCTAGAATGGTAGTCATAGCTCTAAGCTTTAATCTAGAGTTCCAAACTCTAATTTTATGTTTATGTCTAACATAAATATTTTGACACAATTACAAGCATATTGTGTTTATACTTCCAAAGCATCCTAACACAATTAATTAGTCTTATTTCAACATTAAGCTATGTGATCATGCATCCAATATATAAAATAACATAACTGAAGAGTAGTTCGAACTTACCTAGCAAGTTTGATGCAAAAATTAAATCTCATTCTCTTATTGAAATGGTAGGAGAACCTCCAAGGTTTGTAAGCTTCACTCCAAGATCCAATCTTGATTCCAATATTAGCAAGCTTCAATCCAAGATCCAATCTTAATTTCTCCTAGATGAAATATTATAGAGATCTCACAAGCTTCTCTAAACACTTCTCTAACTTAGGCTAATTTCTCTAAGAATTTGCTTGTACTTAGCTTTCTCAAGCTTTTACTTTGCTTAATTAAAAATTTCCTAAAGCTTGCTATTTATAGCAAAACTTAGGCAATTTTTAATTCATAAAAGTTGTAATCAACTTTTAGGTAGGTTTAATCTAATATGTCCAAATATGTATAATTAGGTGTGACTAATCTCCATTGTCTCCCACTTTGATTTAATCCAATTAAATCAAGCCAAGGATTAGGAAAGTGATTAGTTAAATATTTGCCACTTTGATTTAATCCAATTAAATCAAGCCAAAATCACCTATTATTACATATTTACAATTACCATAATATCCTAAAATGGTAGAGATAATTATGATTTTACTATTAAGCCATTGTGTAATTATTGAATTAATCCAATTAATCCAATTAGGTCAAAGTAAATAATCAATGTTATCCAATAACACTTGATTATCTTAGTTGATAATTATAATATTGAATATTATCTTTTATTAAAATTAATCGGCTACCCAAGTGCTCAACGAGTACACTTCATACTAAGACTCTCTAAGTTCAGACACGTTCGTCATATAATCCAAGCTAATATGTACGTAATTTGGCCACCTCCAAATTCGCGAAGAACACGAACAATATTTTTGAACTATACAAGTCGAGGTCATCACATATGTCTAACAATCCCTCCATCGTAGGCTATTCGAGTTGTGCTTAGGAAACATAGAATACACCGTCAAGTTTCCGAGGCGCACATCTCATGTCTACATGTCCACGATTCTTCATAATTGATGCGATCCACCCTAAGTGATCGACTTTGGCCAAAGCTTTAAGAATCGTGACTTTACTTACATGGATATCTAAACCCCTTATGGTACACATACGGACCGACGGATCCTATCTTGTTTCGCACTTGATTACTGAGTCCATTGGTCCACACCCAACGAACATCTAGAGGCCAGACCATGAAAGGTTTCTGACATACATGGCATCAAAGTGTGGAGGATCTCACACAAAATCAATGATATCATATAGTCAAAAGATTACATATGCTACTCGACTCGAGGAGAATCCTATTGACGGTGGTGTGTACTTCCAACTATTAGGAATCACCTGTGAGTCATTCAGTATTCGGTCTAACCAATACCCACACGTCTATGTGAGTTTCCAAAACTCATGGTACATCCGATTAAACCATTGGAACTCCAATTCCAATATACGACATGTGTATTTCAAAACCAACGATTAGGAATATTTACTTTACGAATAGTTTATAATAGTAATACTTGTCCAGTATTACTACAAGACTATTCTAAGGTCGATGTCATACTTAGCATATCTATACATCAATCTAATACGCATAAAGACAATATCATTAATAAGATATGAAAATATAGTTATTTTATTAATAAATAATAAAATGTACAATTCAGATTACACTCCAACAAGCTCTCACTTGCTTAATGTCAATCTAGATGGTACCGCAGTCTTATCTCCTCCACATGTTTATCGAATAACTTAGGAGGTAAGGCCTTTGTAAGCGGGTCTGCTATGTTGTCTAGTCCTTGAACCTTCAAGACCATTACGTCTTTTCATTCAATTATCTCTCTAATTACGGGGTATTTCCTTTCCACGTGTTTAGACTTGGAATGCACCCTCAGCTCCTTAGCCCGCGTAATGGCTCTGTTATTATCACAAGACAATGGGATCGAATCTGCAATATTAGGCACAACACGAAGTTCTATGATAAAATTTCTAATCCAAACAGCTTATTTAGCAGCTTCTGAGCTGCTATAAATTCTGCCTCTATAGTGGAATCAGTTGCTAAGCCTTGCTTTGAACATTGCCAACTAACCGCAGCACCGTTAAGGGTAAATATGTTGGGGTTTTAGAGGGAGAGGAAGCTCGCGGTTCAAGCGAAATCGTAACCTTAAAAACTTTTGAACTTACTAAATAAATTATTCAATATTCAATATGAATAATTCATTCAAATTTCACCTAAACATATTTATTCGATATCAAATAACGATATAAATAGGTTAGAAACATCACGAAATTTTTACGAAAATGTTTTTTTCCGGAAAATGGCATAAAATAAATCTTTGTCCGAACCGACCAACCAATACACATGGGGGCTGCCCAGGTCAGCTCCAATAGTACTTGGGCAGTTCATGGGCTGCCCGAACAGTGACCAATTCACTGTTTGGATAGCGAACATCTGGTGAGCCCGAAACTCACCCGATAACACCATTTTTCACCGTTTTCGCATATTTCAACTCCGAAACAATTTCCGGAAATTGTTCCAATGCCAAAAATATAGGAAACACTTTCCTTGCGCAGTGGAAACGTCTTAGGCACAAGGATCGGACTTGAAAAAAATTACTGCCCTTCCCTTTGAATTGTCGAATGTTACTGCCACAACCACTGAAATTTTAGTTTAGTTTTAGACAAAATTCCAGCCCCGGAATAGTCCCCGAACAGCCCTGAACAGCCGAACAAAAATTGGACTGTTTTGTACTCGATTCGCGCCCAACGTACTGCAGAAACAGCCCCTGAAATGTGTGGACTATGGCTGTGTTTCAGTTCTGATTTTTCACTTGAAAATAGCCCCAACACAGCCCTAAAACACCACAAAATGTTCCCTAAAAAACTGGATTAAAAAGAAACCAAACGAAACCAAAATGTCCAGGCCTTCGAAGCTCAGAGGAGGCATATTAGATCGGGGTGGGGTTGTCTAATAGTAAACGATTGATCTTCTTCTTCAGAATTGGTTGAGGTGGTGTCAAGAATCGGAATCATCGGGTCTAACATTTTGGTCAGCTGAAATAGGGAAGAAAACTCTATAGTAAGAATGATCTCGAGTGGAAGAGGGCATGAAGCTTCTGATTCTAATATGATTCTTCAAAAGGATGACCTAAGGTGTGAGATTACTCAGATTAGTAAAAGTTAATAGGCTTATTCTATTTTTATGTGGGCTTAACATAATTTTTAGGGTTTTGTTGCTCTTTCATCTTCCTCGAGTAAACTAACATTATGAAGATGTAGGTGCTCTAACAATGGCGAGAAAGTAAGTTTTCACAGATAAGCATAAACACAATCAGAACACAAAACCAGAGGCACGACATAGGTGTTACCCAAAGTATGACCTGACATATTCATGCATTTCTATACAGTATGCCCTAAACATAAAAAACCATCATATAAACCCAAAAACACAAATGCATCAACAAACCCAGAAACATGCCATATTCATCACCCAAAAGCATGTATCCATCATGCATTATTTGCAAAACACAAAGATATATTCGAAACAAGAACATAGAGGGGGTTATAAGGCACTTACTTGTATGTTGAAGTAATGATTAAAGGCTGAAATTGTTGATTGGTCGAATATTCCAGAGAGGGTTCAGAGATTTTGAGAGTTTTTACCAGAGAATAAGTGTCAAAAGTTCTGAAAAGATGAAGAAATGACCTTTATATAGGCTACTCGGGTTAATCTTGACCGTTGGTTCAAAACTATAGCAATGGATGAATGCCACGACTCAGGTCGATCATCACCTTTGAATTCAAATTAAGGGCTCGGATAAGGGCCACGTGCTCAGTTAATCTCAACCGTTCAGTTTTTGGAAAGCAAGTCACAGATGACTGACACCTGACACATCGGGGAAATGAAGCGGAGAAGGGACTTGATAGATGTGATGAGCATTTAATGAAGGTAATTATGCCTTCGCATATCCCTAACGGTGTTTCGGAGCCCTATAACCGCCTTTTCAGATGCCGATGAAGGAAATGTGACCGATAAAAATGAGGGAAAATTTGTCAGCATGCAAGAAGTCTGCCCCGAGGTTGTTAGACCTGAGAGAGAGTTTTGATGATATAAGAAAAGTCAATATGATAGGCAGCATGCAAATAGTCCGCTCCAAGGTTGTTAGACCTGGGAGAGAGTTTTGATGATATAAGAAAAGTCAACATGATAGGTTTTTAACCCGAGGATATCAGGTCGGTCCTCGTCTATATACACCACCATCTTTTTTGAAAAGTTCCAGGCAACAACTCCCAAACTCGTTGATATCGAGAACTAGAGGGCAGCTGTTGATGGTGATTTTTCGGAAGACAATTACCCCAAGAAAGGTCATGACCCGAAGAATGGTAAAAAAAAGATATTATACTTGGCCAGTATGCTGATGGCTAGCTTCAAAGGAGGTGGGGATTAAAAGAATGACCCGAATACGGTAACCGAAAAGTGCCCCAAAGAGTAGAGTATGTGGAAGACAATGCAAGCAACAGTACCGACCTGACCACATAGAAGATAAGTTTTGAGGCTCTACTGAGATATCATACGAGCCGACCCGATGAGGTCACTTTGTATGACACCCTGACCCGGTCGAGGTGTTGGAGGAAGAGCTTTAAGAAGTATCATCTTCCTCGGTAGACCGACCCGAGAAACGAAGATGAGATTATTAGCCAACCAGTATTAAAGCGTGTGACGTATGCCCTACCTAGGTAGGAGCGCTTCTAGAAGAATAATGATGGAGGAGAAAAAGTAGCGGTTCATAGTGGTCATAGGTCCTGCTAGCCACCATAGGCCAGTGCAGTGACAGATGATTGAGCTAGTCTGATTAGTTGGATCTCAGAGCAGTTGGGGAAAGTTGTGGCTATAATGATGACTAAGTGGCATGAGTTGATGTCAGAGTTGGTGGAATAGTAGATTTGTGAGCCTATATAAAGGGGTTGAAGTCACAATTTCAAATATTAGCAATTTTCACATTTTATAACACTTGCAAGTTGAGAGCAATAGCCTGTAAAGCAAACTAGTGATAGAAAGAGAAAGTGTCGTGACCCGACCACATTGTAAAATCAGAGGGGTTAGTTATTGTAATATGTGATTCCTGAGTTGAGTGCTCGAGTTTGTATTTACTTCGAGCACTATAAAAGTGATCCTATTTCTCCCGATGACGTAGGTTGGAGTCACTCTCCCCCGAACCACGTAAATCTTTGCATATGTGATTTTTCTATCTTTTGTCAAGTTTGTACGGTTCCCACTAACCAAACAAATTTACCGTTGAGAGAGGTTTGTTCGAGGGGTAAATTCCCTATTTTGTCCTTAGAATGAAAAAAGTTGTCAACAATTATGAAGCAACTGATGGAGGATAAAAAGTAGTGGTTCACAATGGTCGTAGGCCCTACCAGCCGCTATAGGCCAGTGCAGTGACAAATGATTGAGCTAGTCTGATTAGCTGGATCTTAGAGCAATTTTTGGAGAGTTGTGGCTATAATGATGACTAAGTGGCATGAGTTGATTTCAGAGTTTGTGGAATAGTATATTTGTGAGCCTATATAAAGAGGTTGAAGTCACAATTTTAAGGGTTAGTAATTTTCACATTTTATAACACTTGCAAGTTGAGAGCAAGAGCCTGTAAAACAAACTAGTGATAGAAAGAGAAAGTGAGTCGTGACCCGACCACATTGTAAAATCCGAGGGATTAGTTATTGTAATTCGTGATTCCTAAGTTCAATGCTTGAGTCGGTGTTTACTCCGAGCACTATAAAAGTGATCCCCTTTCTCCCGTGGACGTAGGTTTGAGTCACTCTCCGCCGAATCACATAAATATTTGCCTCTGTGATTTGTCTATCTTTTGTCAAGTTTGTACGGTTCCCACTAACCAAACAAATTTACCGTTGAGAGATGTTTGTTCGAGGGGTAAATTCCCTATTTTGTCCTTAGAATGAAAAAAGTTGTCAACAATTATGAAGCAACTGATGGAGGATAAAAAGTAGTGGTTCACAATGGTCGTAGGCCCTACCAGCCGCTATAGGCCAGTGCAGTGACAAATGATTGAGCTAGTCTGATTAGCTGGATCTTAGAGCAATTTTTGGAGAGTTGTGGCTATAATGATGACTAAGTGGCATGAGTTGATTTCAGAGTTTGTGGAATAGTATATTTGTGAGCCTATATAAAGAGGTTGAAGTCACAATTTTAAGGGTTAGTAATTTTCACATTTTATAACACTTGCAAGTTGAGAGCAAGAGCCTGTAAAACAAACTAGTGATAGAAAGAGAAAGTGAGTCGTGACCCGACCACATTGTAAAATCCGAGGGATTAGTTATTGTAATTCGTGATTCCTAAGTTCAATGCTTGAGTCGGTGTTTACTCCGAGCACTATAAAAGTGATCCCCTTTCTCCCGTGGACGTAGGTTTGAGTCACTCTCCGCCGAATCACATAAATCTTTACCTCTGTCTATCTTTTGTCAAGTTTGTACGGTTCCTACTAACCAAACAAATTTACCTTTGAGGGAGGTTTATTCGAGGGGTAAATTCTCTATTTTGTCCTTAGAATGAAATACAACCGTCATATATCGGTGATACAAACAAAAGCAACTTATATTCATTCTCTTACTAATAAAGTTGTTATAAAATGCTCGTAAAAATGTCTAATACATAACACACAAAAATTCAAAAAGAGTTGTTAAATAAACTTGCTAAGAATGTGCAACACATGATTCAAGATGAAGTTGAGAAAGTTAAATTTTTTGTTCTTTCTTGAAGAGGAAAGTTAAATTTTTTGTTCTTTCTTGAAGAGGCACTTGATGAATCTCACAAATATCAAATGGTTATTATTTTGAGATTTGTTGATTATGATGGATCTATTTGAGAAAGTTTCTATGAAGTTGTGAATATTGATGAAAGAGAAATTGCAGATACTATAAACTCAGGTTCATACCTTACCGTCAGAACCTGATCTCATGTGTGTATATATATATTCCTACATATGAAATTTTATATTTTATATATATATATATGTGTGTGTTAAATTTTTAATTTAACTCGGGGTATGATTATATCATGAGTCTCCCCTGGTAAGCCCATAATTTTTTCCCCTTTTAAATACAAAATTACTTTAGTATTTCATAGCAGAAAATGAAAAAAGAATGAGATGGCCAAAGGAGGCAGATATGTTATAAATTCAAAATAATGCTAAAATGGTACATACAACACATTCTTTCCTCTATTTATCTAGATAAAACAATATCCACCAAGAATGTAGTCCAGTATCAACAAGGATCTAGTTCCATTATCTAATTTCACTATCCTCTTCCAAAAGGGAAAATTCACACGCTATCTTAAAAGAAATCTCTAAATGCAGTAAATGATTCACCTATATCTCCGCTTTGCTTCTCCATAAGCAGCCACCCCAAGAACCGTCATAGTATACCCAGCAATGCCGATGAATGTAACAGGATTTCTGAACAGGAGTATTGAGATTACAACTGCTACTGCACCCTTCGCATTGCCTAATACCTGATCACAACAAACCAAGGAAATCAGAATAGAAGAACGAGGTAAAGTAAGAGTTCTCTAGAGGTTTGTTTGGTTTGCACAGAAATCTAAAAAAATCCTAAAGCTGAACGGGTGAGAGTGGATCAGCTATCGAAGAACGAAGAGGTCGTTTAAGTGTGTAAACTAGTTTTCAATTATGCTTAAGAAGATAACTCCATGAATCACAGTTTTTGAACCATCATGGAGTTTCTGTAATATTGCTCTGACATGAAGTTCCCTTCTAGATTTTTGAATAATGTATGAAGCAAAGTCAGTATTCTGATGTTTGTATCTCATATAATAGTTGGTTCGGGTAGGGAGAATTCATCCATAGCACTAGTAGGGGCCCAATCTGTTATTTGATAGTCGGTGTGGCGGTAGGCTTTGCTTCAATGACTGCCTCCCTAGCCATTGAAAACACTGAGCGAGAACGGTAAGGGGAAGGGGGGCATTCCGGCCAGTCGGCCATCTCTCCGCTTTTCTTCCATTCCAACCACAATAGGGATCAAGCCCTTGCAAGTTAGTGGGATAGTCCGTTCAAGGATAGGACTGACTGCATGAGTAGTAGTATTGATGCTGCTGGACAGGAGAACTTTTGATTTATGGTTAACACAGACATGGGCATGTCTGGAATATATTAGTATGATTCAAACCACTATCAGGGTTATACCCAGACCAGTGAAAAAGCTAAGCATCAAGTGTCGAGTGTTAAAACACAAGTAGCAAAATGATCACTATATCACATCTACTCTTCATGATCAAGGCTACACAATATTATTATTGGTTAATGTGTGGGGAAAAAATAAAGTGAAGGCAAATGATAATCAAACCTGGAGTGTTAGTGCACTTGTATGTTTGGTCACCAAAAAGTTTAACAAGTTTGCTGAGTAGGCCATTGTTGAATTAATAACAAGAAGTAGCCACAAAAATTTATGTTGTTTTCCGAGGGATAAAGTGACCTCTAACACGTTTGGCTCCATTAAAAGTGCTGCAGGCAATAAAACTAACACCGCAATTGGGGACATGTACAGCAGCAAATTCATTGAGTTCAACTTTTCTCTGTAACAATAAAATAACGAGATACTACATGGTCAGCGCATACAACTGTGAGCAAACATAAAATGTTACGGATGAGAAGAATGAAGGAAATGAAAAGATGATAACTTTGAAGTGCAAAACATCCATCCGACTGTAAATAGTTAAAAAGTGTTTGGCAGCTTCTTTTTGTGCTATATTGTCGATCAAATCATGAAAGAGAGCAAAAGATGAACAGATGCAATAACAATAATTAAGAAAGAAAAAGAAAGAAGAAAAACAGTATATTGATGCCACACGTCATAGACCATCAATGCTACTAGCACAAAGCAAATAGAAGACTAGTTTTTGGAAGAATTGATGTTACTAACCAGTGAAGAGATGCTAGACCTACAAATTACAAGGGTGGTTCAAGCAGATCTTTCGTTTTTAGTATTTTCTTTTTAAATAAGGAACTAAAGAAAACTGCATTAGAAGAAAAAAATGAAAGGAGGTGCAGCTATGGACCAGGCCCACATAGATAACTAAAAATGCAGGTGAGGGGAAACAAAATTATAACGAAAATATAATTAAAAAAAAAAAAAAAACTAAGAACCCAAAAGTGTAGGTGTATCCATCCCTTCCCTAGGGCATAATGCAATCACGATACACAAATTATCTCAACACTGCTTCCCAATTGAGATGAAAGAAGTAAAAAGATCTTGAAAAAACTTTTGCAACTGAAGCCCAAAGTGATGCAAAAAAGATAATTGTAATCAAAAATCACTGATGCTTTCTTCCTTCTCCTACCTAAAATACGGTTATTTCTTTCTCTGGTAGCACCCGTACAGAAGCTAAAACAACAAATCTCCAAAGATTTTTGGATTCCTTCCCAAGTTCACAAGTGACAATCAGCAGAAGTATCCAAAGCCAAGTGAATGTCACAACAAAATAGCTAAAAACATTAACAAGCATTAAGGGAAAGGATAAAAGACTGGGAAAGCATTTTCCTTTATTGGATAAATAGAAAATGAATTGAGATGGAGTGGGGTCGTCTTAATCAATAATCCAACAGACAATTTCAAGAGGTTCTCAGAATAGTTGAGGATAAACGATAAAGAACCAACTGGCCATTCAACAGAAGGAAGATCTGTTTATACGGAGCAAGAGGTCTCCTCACAACAACCTTTCAGGGAGGTGGCTGGTGTCAGTTTAATTTGAGCTTGACAATGGAAAGTGGTAGGGTGGGGTCTGTGGTACTGAGAAAAGGAATATAACTTGAATAGATTTGATTGGTCATACTAACTACTCAAAAACTCAGTTTCATTTGTTGTTCTGTACTGAAAGAGAATTAATACTCTGTGTTATTAAAAAAAAGGGAATAAACCTTAAATGGCTGATAAGCAAGGGAAAAAAAGAGAAAAAGAAAATAACACTCTTTGCTATTTTGGTGGATGATTGCGAGTTGGAATAGGTTAATCAAACCTGCTTCAGTTTAAACCACAATTAGGGATTATCTAACCAACCCTCTGCAGGCACAAAACTAGTATCTATACAAGAAATTGAATTGTTGCTAAGAGCCTAAGACCACACGTGCCTCGTAAATGATGATGTTCTGAGTTCAGTCACAGCCCATCTCTCTCCCTTCTATTATTATTTTGTGTGTATTTGTGTGTGGATAGGAAACAAAACTCAGCAATAAATGACAACATAAAAAATATTAATTTTTTGTATCAAATAGATATTCTTGAAACCTACTACAAATGGAGTTAAAATAGACTAAACTGCTATAATAAACAATGCAGCTGAAGTTTTTGCCAGAACCATTACTTGAAATGAAACTAAAAGCCCACTCCTCTGTCCAAAACAAACACACAGCCTCACAATAAACAAGGTTGAACTGTGGCAACTTGAGTACATTCCACAATCAGGAAAACTATTAAAAACTCAAAGAGATAGAATGTGCAAGTTTTGGATGGTCTATACAGCGCAAGTGCACCCTTTCAAGCTCAAAAAAATCTGCATAGAGTATTAGAGAGACACTGGAAAAGCTTCAGAAATCACCCTACTTGTGTTCAGAGAACAAAATGTTCATAGTACGCCTAAGGACAACAGTTAGTTAAGTGAAATGTCAAATAAGCAAAGTATTTCAAAGGTTGCAAAGATTTTTCCCTCAACCAACATTTTGAGAACATCTTGTCCCCGCGTTTTGAAATTTGTTTACCATCTAAAGGAATGTAAGAAATGCACCACTTTAGATTGCATATTCTGTAACTTATTGATGAGAGTAGGGACATTAATTCTTGCTATAATGATTCAATGACTTTGCGGATGACAAAATAATTTACTTCTTAAAAAGGAATAGGTTTTCTAAATGGTGTTTAATGTCAAGAATGTAAAGAGTGCATTAAATATAAGTTACATACGGCAAGCAATAAAGCATTTACCCTTCAGAAGAAAGCAAGATACTCTGAAGAACAGACTTGAAGGCCCTGGCAGCAGTTGCACTAATACACATTATAAATCCATACAAATGAAAACCCGGTTCACCCTGCCGTCAAGAAAAGAATTCAAAGCTTAAAAATTTCATTGAAACCAGATTGAAATATATTTGGAAGAAAAGAAAGGTAAGATATTATACGGGAAGTAGTAAAAGAGGAAGACTTTCCCTTGCTAGGCAATAGAATTACCAAACAGGTTAAAATCAGATACTGAGAAAGCAGATAGTTAGAAAGAAAATTGAGTTTCCTAAAGGCTAGTCACCTAAGCATTTTCGGAAATTGTAATAGTACATCTTAGCTGCATTCACAAAGAACCTCAATCAGCCAGAATCCATCTTGTTCATAAACTCATCACATATACACAACTTATTCAACAAGGATAATTATCAGATCATTTCTTAAACACTTGAAAAAAAACAAGATTTTCATTCCCTAGATTAAATCATCAAATTCCAGATCTAGATTCTCAGGCAATTAACAAAAAAAAAAAAATTAAGATCTAGATCAAATCCCAAGAACAGCCACTGAAGCTGCTAAAAATAAAGAAACAGCAAGATAAATTAAAACAAATTGATGATGGTGTTACCTCACTAGCAATGACAACCCCAGCAACAACAGGCATAAGGGTAGCATAAGTAACCCAAGCCTCCCTCTTAAAGGTCATCAAATAAGCAAACAAGGCAGTGAAAAACGGCGTCGTAGCACCAACAGCCTGATTAAACGAGACAGGAAGGTACCTAAGAGAAATGTTGCCACCCACAACTGACCCACAAAACACAGTGCTTAAAGTTGCAATCTTTGCAAGCTGAGACCTTGATTTCATTTTTTGTAAAGGAACAATTTTTAGAAAAACAATGGAGATGTAACTGAGGATTGCACAGGCTGACATGTGGCACATTGTCAGAAATATTGGAAACCTGAAGCCATAATTGGAGAGCAAATATTTGTTCAGTAAAAGAACGCCAATGTTTGATGAGTACCAAAGGATTACCAGAGTTAATAAGAAAAGGGTTTGTCTTTTTGATGTCATTTTCTGAGGTTTTGCTGCAAATGGGGCTTCCATTTCCATGCACCTCTCGCTTCTTCTTCAATGGAAAATCAGATTTATTTATTTTCTTCTGTTTTTAAATAAAAATCACTCTGGTGAATCGCGTGTGTTCGTGTGTCGGTAGGATTTTGGTCGGATGTGGTCAGGTTTATTTTATTTTTAAATTAAATTTCAATATTTATTTTCAGGAAAAAAGGTTTTTTTTTTTTTTAATACGTTACAAGTCAACCAATAAATAATTCGAAATTTATTGTGATACTAAATACATATATTTAGACTTGGCATCAGATCGGATCGGGTCAGATTCGATCCAATCAGATCGTATTTGTTTGGTTCGTCAAATTTTGGATCGGATAAATTTGATAATTATCAAATTGAATCGGATTTTACCTGATTTGATAACGAATTCGAATCTGATAGAGAATCTGATTTGATAACGGATTCGAATCCGATAGAGACTCCGATTTGAAAATGAATCTGGTAGTAGATTCGATTCGATAACAGATCTGATTCGATAATTTATCTAATTCGATAAAATTGAACTAAAAAATTATAAATCCATATCAATTTTATCGAATCGGATCGGATAACTTAAAGTTCAAATTAATTTTATCGAATCGGATCTGTTATCAAATCAGATCCGTTATCAAATCAAATTCACTACCGGATTCATTATCAAATTGGATGCTCTATCGAATTCGGATATTTTATCAAATCGAATTTATCTGATTCGTTAAAATTTCAAATCGGATCGAATAAATCCGATCTGATTCGATAATTATCGGATCAAATCCGATCTGATTCGATAAATACTTAAAATTCGATTTGTGGAATGTATGGTGTCATTAAACAGTAATAAACATGCAAATCAAATAGATTAAACAACCAAAAGTAGATCTAGATGCAAAACCCTAAAACCAGAAAAACTTCAAGACAAACCTGGAAATCAAGTTTACAGATTCAATCCAAGTCGAGATCTCTCTGTCCTTAAGAACTTATTGGCCCTATCACAGGTGCTCTACGGATTCGAATTGCCAACGTTCTCCCAGGATAACTTGGATACTTCTTGTTCAAGGAGCACTCCTTAACAAGTATGCGAACTTAGAAAATGGTGGATCTCTCTCTCAAAAAACAAAAGAAAACAACCACTGTCTTTTAAAACAGGATATTATTGTTGTATATTTTCTCTATTTCATTTGGAATAAAAGCCTCCTTTTATAAGGCTAGAAGGGTGCCAATAGGACACCCCTTGGGGTGGGTTGCAACCCTCCAAGGATTGCAGCCTCCCATACACCACTTGAAAATCCCAATGTAATACATATACATATCCTTATAATGAATTTTTGAGGAATTTACAACAATCCCCCACAATTCTTCAAATATTCATTCAGACACGTGAGAGAGATACCGTGAGCTAAAGCTGCATCGAAATAGGTAGCTTTTGCCTTGAACCTTTCCTAATGAATGACAATCGGATTTACTTGGCAAACCAGTGACCCATAGTCTTGAACTGTTCTGCCGTTGGTGTAAACCAAGACAATTGCCAACACACAGCTTTAATTCGACCATTTTCCCGTTCTACGATTGTGTTCATTTCGGCCCTGAACAACGGTCATGGATTCATCAAGCACTTTAGGGTAACCCGCCTTTAAAGGTTCCCATGGAAGCGGCATCACTTCTTACTTGAAATAGGTGATCTACTATGAAGAGGTAATCTGTCTTTACTCCCATTAGGACTCATCTCCTAATATAGTGATCATTAAAAGCCTTAGCTTATCCTAACCAATGACAGACAACACTCAGCGTCATTATCGGAATGGGAAAGAGTACAAAACTCTTCAGTGTTTGTTTTGAATTGCACAAAGTTTATGTTGTCCCTTTTGAACCTAGATCTTGGGATCTCCAGTCAACTAGGTTGGGTTTCCACAGTGACAATTCTTAGATTATAGGCTTCAAGCTCATTCCCCTCGATGACTTCTCAACTTGCTCTCTAGGTAAACCTTTAGTTAGTGGATCCGCTAGGTTTTCCTTCGACTTAACATAATCGATCGTTATTATGCCACTTGAGAGCAGTTGACGTATGGTATTGTGTCTCCGACGTATGTGTCGAGACTTACCATTATACATTGTATTTTGGGATCTCCCATTGCCGATTGGCTATCACAATGTATGCTGATCGCTGGCACCGGTTTAGGCCAACTAGGAATATCCTCCAGGAAGTTTCTAAGTCATTCTGCTTCTTCCGTTGTTTTGTCTAATGCTATGAACTCTGATTCCATAATAGACCGGACAATACATGTTTGCCTCGAGGATTTCCATGACACGGCTGAATTACCAAGTGTGAAAACAAATCCACTCGTAGATTTGGAATCCACCGTATCAGATATCCAGTTAGCATCGCTGTATCCCTCTAGTACAGCAGGATATCTCTCGTAATATAGCCCATATTTTGAAGTTTCTCTCAGATACCTCAAGACTCTTACTATGGATTTCCAGTGGTTGTGTCCTGGATTGCTCGTATATCTGCTAAGCCGATTCACAGCTTGAGCGATATTAGGCCGTGTGCAATTCGTGAGATACATCAGACTTCCGATGATTCTAGAATACTCTAATTGCGATATGCCTAAACCAGTATTCTTTGATAGATGAAAAGTTAGGTCCATAGGGGTTCTAACCACATTTAGATCCCCTTTGATATATTTATCAAGTATCTTCTCAATATAATGAGTCTGTGATAATATATATCCGTCTGATGTCCTAGAAATCTTAATTCCTAAGATCACATCAGCAATTCCCAAATCTTTCATATCAAATTTGCTGGATAACACGTTTTTGGTAGACTGAATCATTTCATGATTACTACCAATTATCAGCATATCGTCTACATAGAGACACACAATAACATATCCTTTTTGAGTTGATTTGGTGTACACACACTTGTCACACTCATTGGTTTTGAACCCATTTGACAACACTTCTTTGTTAAATTTCTCATGCCATTATTTTGGTGCTTGTTTTAATCCATACAAGGACTTTACAAGTTTGCACACCTTCTATTCTTGTCCAGGAACACTAAACCCTTCTAGTTGTTCCATGTAAATCTCTTCATCCAATTCACCATTCAAGAATGCCGTCTTTACATCCATTTGATGTATTCCAAGACCAAATATAGCTGCTATGGCTATGAGTATTTTTATCGATGTGATACGAGTCACTGGTGAATAGGTTTCAAAGTAATCAAGGTCTTCATTTTGTCTATAACCTTTTATGACAAGTCTTGCCTTTTACTTATCTATTGATCCATCCGTTTTCATCTTCCTTTTGAATATCCATTTGTACCCCAGTGGCTTACAACCTGGTGGAAGGTCAACCAACTCCCAAGTATGGTTCTGTAGGATTGAATCAATCTCACTGTTTATCGCCTCTTTCCAAAGAGGTGCCTTAGGAGATGACATGGCTTCTTTATAGCTTTGAGGCTCCTTTTCTAACAGGTAGGTCAGAAAATCGGGACCAAACGACTTAGATGTTCTAGCTCTTTTGCTACGTCTAGGCTTGATTGTCTCAGTATTAACACGTTTATCTGATTCTAGGTCAACCTGATCACTGTCATTGACAGGGTCAATTGTCATTTTGAGAGACCCAGTTATTTATCTTTCTTTACAAGGAAACGTCTCTTCAAAAAATATCGCATACCTTGACTCAATTATCATATTTGGATTGATGTCAGGAATCTCCGACTTGTGTACCAAGAATCGATACACACTACTGTTGTGAGCATATCCAATGAATATACAGTCAACAGTTTTGGGTCATATTCTAACATTCTTAGGTTTAGGAACCATTACTTTGGCAAGACACCCCCACACTTTTAGGTATTTGTAGGAAGGTACGAAACATTTCCACAATTCATATGGTGTCTTGTCCAGTCTTCTGTGAGGAAGCTTGTTTAGAACGTAGTTCGCAGAAAGCAAGGCTTCCCCCCACAAGTTCTGGGGTAGACCCGAACTCGTCAACATGGCGTTCATCATTTCCTTCAACGTTCGGTTTTTGCGCTCCGCAATTCCGTTCTGTTGAGGAGAATAAGGAGCAGTGGTTTCGTGAATAATTCCGTGCACATAACAATATTCACCGAATGGTGAAACATATTCACCGCCTCTAACACTCCTGATTCTTTTGATTTTCTTGCCAAGTTGGTTTTCAACTTCGTTCTTATAGTGTACGAAGCTCTCAATTGCTTCAGCTTTGCTTCTCAACAAGTACACATAACAGAATCTTGTGATGTCATCGATAAAAGTGACAAAGTACTTTTTAACCGCCTCTTGTTTGCACAATATTCATGTCACATACATCGGTATGTACAAGTTCTAGTGGTTCAGAACTGCGTTCTATAGAATGAAATGATGTTCTATGCATTTTTGCTTCAACACATGCTTCACACTTATGTTGGCTATCAATTGCAAATTTAGGTATAAGGTCCATGTTAATTAATTTACGCATTGTATCATAATTAACATGTCCTAACCTCCCATGCCATACATTTTGTGACACAATAATATAAGCAGACGAACTAGCTTTATTAATAGCACGATTAACAGTCATTACATTTAGCTTGAAAGGCCCTCAGTTAGGTATCCTTTTCCTACATACATATCATTCTTAGTCAATACAAACTTGTCAGAAACAAACACAAGCTTAAAACCAGTCTTACTAAGAAGAGAACCCGAGACCAAGTTCTTCCGAATATCTGGAATGTGCAGTACATTCTTCAATGTTAGCTCCTTTCCAAATGTCATCTTCAGAACCACTGTGCCTTGTCCAACCACCTGAGAGGTAGACGAGTTTCCCATAGTCAGATGATCTCCGCCATCGACCTTATGGTACATGGAAAACATCTTACTGTCTGCACAGATATGACGAGTAGCCCCAGTGTCTACCCACCATTCTCTCGGATTCCCAACTATGTTGGCTTCGGTTACCACTGCTGATAGTTCCATCTCTGAGATATCATCAGTCAGCTGCTCACTTTCAGTGACATGGGCCTCATTTTTCTTTTTCTTGCCCTTGTCCTGAGACTTCTTGTTTTTGCAGTCCTTTGACATATGACCGCTCTTTCCACAGTTGTAGCATTTTCCCTTGAACTTCTTGTTCCCAGAGTCAGCTCCACTGTTCTTTCTCTTTTTGCTACCCTTTACACCTTCAATGATGTTGGCCTTAGACTCCAGAGTCTTGTAGCTGGCCTTCTCGGACATCATGTTGTCCTCCTCGATTCTCAATCGAACACTGAGGTCTTCAAGACTTATCTGCTTCTTTTTGTGTTTCAGATAGCTCCTGAAGTCCTTCCATGATGGAGGCAACTTTTCAATTATAGCGGCAACTTGAAACATCTCACAGAGTTTCATTCCCTCATCCAGTATTTCATGAATGATCAATTGCAGTTCACCTAACTGAGACATCACCGTCCTTGAATCTACCATCTTGTAGTCCAGGAACCTACCCACGACAAATTTCTTTTGTCCGGCATCTTCGGTTTTGTACTTCTTCTCGAGAGATTCCCAGAGAACCTTCGCAGAAGTCATGCCTTGGTACACATTGTACAGGGTATTGTCAAGACCACCCAAAATGTAGTTCTTACATAAGAAGTCTCCAGACATCCAAGTCTGTTCTCGATCTTCCTTGGCCAATTTGGATTCACCCTCCACAGGACCCGGAGGATCTTTGAGGAATTTAGCCAACTGGAGAGTTGTCAGGTAGAACAGCATTTTGCTCTGCCACTGTTTGAAATTTGCCCCATCAAATTTCTCCGGTTTTTCTCCGTGAGAGACCGGTACCGTGATATTTCCGCTAGCCATTTGTAACTGGAAATCAACAGGGTTCAATTAGTCTACGAAAGACAAATCGTACAAAGATCAACGAATGATCTTGTTCAAAGTGATATACTAGGTAGTCACTTGTTGTTCTATTGGACGAAAGTTCCAATAAACACAAGTCCTTGAATTTCAACTAGAGATACCTTAGGAAAATTGAATGAACGAATATTCTTCAAACACTTTTTCCAATAGGATCTTTTAGCAATTCAAAACCCAAACTTACACTTTTCCAATAGCACAATTAATACGATAAGTGTAGATATATATAGGTCAATCAAGATTGGATGGAATTACTTGTGTAAAATTACACTATAAATTCTCAACCAATTATAAACAACCAATCAATTTCAACTTTATCACTATGTGTATACTTGTGATAATTGAACAACTTAATAATAACTTAAATCTATACTACCAAGATTAATGTGTTTACAGTATATGATTAACCAATTTTATATTAATTAAAGCTTGCAGTTTATGATACTTCCAGGACAAATTCGTTAGTTTCACGTTCGTATCTACGTTCGAACGAGACTGACCAGTATGTGTGCGTTCGTGTTGCGTTTGACAACGCGTTTGAACGAATTATTTCCAGAGAGTTCACATTCGAGTAGCGTTTGATAACGCGTTCGAACGGAATGATTCCAGAGAGTTCACGTTCGTATAACGTTCGAGAACGCGTTCGAACGGAATGATTCTAGAGAGTTTGCGTTCGAGTTGCGTTTATGACGCGTTCGAACGTTCTTAGGCAGAAGGCTTGCGTTCGAGTTGCGTTTGAAGACGGGTTCGAACGTTCTTACGAAATTTCAGATTTTAAGCCTTCGCGTGCGTCGGGCGTTCGAACGCCCTACGGGTTTTTCATGCACAGTCCGAATTTTTTCAGAAAATATCCAAACCCTAACATGCGAATTACTATCTTATAACACTAGAGCAATAAGTTCTTAAGATTGTGGAATGTATGGTGTCATTAAACAGTAATAAATATGCAAATCAAATAGATTAAACAACCAAAAGTAGATCTAGATGCAAGACCCTAAAACCAGAAAAAGTTCAAGACAAACCTGGAAATCAAGTTTACAGATTCAATCCAAGTCGAGATCTCTCTGTCCTTAAGAACTTATTGGCCCCGTCACAGGTGCTCTACGGATTCGAATTGCCAACGTTCTCCCAGGATAACTTGGATACTTCTTGTTCAAGGAGAACTCCTTAACAAGTATGCGAACTCAGAAAATGGTGGATCTATCTCTCAAAAAACAAAAGAAAACAGAAACTGCCTTTTAAAACATGATATTATTGTTGTATATTTTCTCTATTTCATTTGGAATAAAAGCCTCATTTTATAAGGCTAGGAGGGGTGCCAATAGGACACCCATTGGGGTGGGTTGCAACCCTCCAAGGATTGCAACCTCTCATACACCACTTGAAAATCCCAATATAATACATATACATATCCTTATAATGAATTTTTGAGGAATTTACAACACGATCGAACCAAATAAGTCCACTCTTATCGAATCGATTCGAAATCGGTCCAATCCGATCCGAATCCGAAAATGCCTACTCCTACATATATTTATAGCAAATTCAGGAAGAAAAAAAATTAAAAAAATTATACTCTCAATTTGAGAGAAATAAAGTCCCTAGACCCGTATAGACTCCAACCTCTCACTTTAGAAAATGGTTCTTAAATTTCGTATTTTGAAAGGAGTTCTTAATTCGTTAGTCTCATACAACCTAATCATTTTATAAATTCCACTTCACACACAATACAAAATGAAATTGGATTCTGTTTCGGAGTACTATAGTTGAAATTCAATATAAAATAATTATGTTAAAATCTTCCTCGATATACTCTAATTAGAACTTTCAACTTTGATAATTCTCAAACTCTCGACTTAAAAAATGAGATAAGAAAGTATTCACTGCCCAATAAATTTGTATTAAACTATTACTTCATTTATTGTTTTGATCTTATGTTTCAGTTATCTAATTAATGTCATTTAGAAAGTAGCTTAATATGTAGTTTGTTATATAGTTGTAATAATTTTTTTCGGAAACGTTGGAAATCCTACGGCCAAATCACTCGATTCGTATTTAAGCAAAACATATAAAAATTCACGGCTGTCCCGGACTCTTACAAGAAATGTACTCATTGAACTCAAACTCATGACCAAGACTTAAATTCGATATTGTGTTTTTTTTTTTTTGGTAAATTGTGATTGAAAATTGTTAAGGAAATATTATTATGAAACCTATATTGAGGAAATATTATCTATTTATTATGAAATTAATATTCAAGATAGAATTTTTAATATCTTTGAGATGTGTGATTTTATTATATTTCCTTATCATATGAAGATTTCTTATATTCATTATTATTGTATATAATTATATGATTCCTTTCCTATTTTTGTTTTTTATGTAACCTATATAAAGACCCTTACCATTGTAAATATAGTATAGAGTGAATTCAAATTTGTCTTTCATTATCTAACATGAGATTCTGACTTTTCTAATTTCACTCTCTCTAATTCTCTCATCGGTGCGTGGGGATCACGACTACCATCATTGCATGACCTTCACGCGCCACCTTACCCACCATCATCACCATCTCGCCACCTTGAGATCTTCTCTTAACGTTAGAGTCATGCCTTTAGAAGACTTCAACATGCTGCCTCCGCTCCCACCCTCATTACCTCCCAAAAATCATACCAGTTAGTCTTCTAAGTAACATCGTCTCTCTCATCTCGAGGATCACACAAGGCCTATTCCTTCGCCCACCTTTGTTGTTTTGCAAGTTTCTTCTTGTAAGCACTTGTAACAAATTTGTCATTGTTTGAAAAAAAAAATTAAAAAAAATGGTCTTCATAGTTTCTCTCTTTAGCGAGTTTCCTATCATAACTGATATCATGCTCTCTCTTTCGCTCATCGGCTTTCTGAATCAATTTTTGAATATATTTCGACTATGTATCTTCACGGTCCTACACCTTTCGGCGTAAACTTATGTTGATGGTTATTTTCAACTCCGAGAAACTCTGAAACCTGAAAATGGGTATAATGAGGTTTGCACTTAAACAGATGGAGGTTTAAGGTCATTGTGAGGATGATAGGTCAGGCAAAGGGGGTCCGAGCCCGAGGCGCGGAAGGACCTAAGGGAAGAGCCAGTTGGATAGTTGGGGGTACCAACCTAACCTAGCGAAAAGATGTCAGATTCGGCAGCACTTGAGTGTGTGCGAAGGCCAACCCGAGGATTCAGCATCATTCACCTCGGCATGCTGCCCGAGGACCCGAGTCAGGGTTGCAGTATCTTGTGCTTCTGTATGAATGACGTAAGCCCTACATGAAAGTTTGAGCCTCCAGAATGCCGACGTGACAGGGGTAGGTCAGAGGCTTTCCCTCTGGCACACGGAACAGTGTCAGAGTGGTTGAGTTGTGTGTTCTCACATGGGCAAATCGTGTAGTAGATGACAAATGGTGGGAATGATGACTTTCTACTGGCAGTGGTTGAGTCAGAAGACCATAGCTAATGTTTGTAGAGTGGTTGAGTCAAAAGACCAGAACTACTGTTTACATAGTGATTGAGTCAGAAAATCAGAGCTATTGTTTGCAGAGTGGTCGAGTCAGAAGACTAGAGCTACTGTTTGTAGTGGTTGAGGAAAAAGAGCATGGGGGACGATGACAATGACATAAAATGACGTCACGAGTTGGTGTAACAATAGATTTAGAAGTCTATATAAAGGGGTTGAAGACTCAGATTCAAGAGTTATTATTTTTTCCATTTCATCACTTGTAAAAAGAGCTCGAAAAACTTAGGGGGAGAGAGAGAGAGAGGGAAAGTTGGTCGGTTCTAACCCGAGCTAGTAATAAAGATTTTCCTCTTTATGCTTGTGGACGTAGGTTTGAGCCATTTTCCGCCGAACCACGTTAACCTATTGATTTCTCTGTGATTTTCAGTTTGCTTTGGTTCCCAACTAACAAAACAAAATCATTACTAAGGGAGGTTTATTTGGGGTTAAATTCCTATATTTCCCTTCGAACGAAACAGTCGTCAACAACTTATCTCATTCAGCTCACCATAATGTCAATCATAATCAGACACCGATGGATCGCTTTTCAAGCTTCGACTCTCTCCTCTCGGACATCGCTTCTCTCAAGGCTTTGGCTCTCTCTCGATCTTCGGCTCTCTATCGCTCCCTGTCAGGCTTCGGCCATCTGTTGGGATTTCACTCCCTCTCGAGCATCGGCTCTCTCGGGCTTTGACACCCTTTCGGGCTTCAGCTCCCTCTTCGGGCTTCGGCTCCCCCTTCGGGCTTCGTAGGTTAAAGCTCCCTCTTGGGCTTCGGCTTCCCCTTCGGACTTCGTAGGTTAAAGCTCATCAATTATCTCAAAGTTTTCAACTTCCAAGTTTGAAGATTTCCAGTTTCATGACTCCGATCTCCGATTTCAATATGCAAGCCCAAGCTTGTTCCTTCGTCACGAGCTTTTAGTTTGAGGGGAGTGTTAAAGAAATATTATTACGGAACCAATATTAAGGAAATATTATCCCTTTATTGTGGAATCAATTTTCAATGATACAGTTTCTAGTATCTTTAGAATTTGTGATTTTATTATATTTCTCTATTATATGAAGATTTCCTATATTCATTATTATTGTACATAATTATATAATTTCTTTCTTATTTTGGTTTTTTATATAGTCTTTATAAAACCCATTATCATTCTAAATATAATATAAAGTGATTTCAAAACTTTCTTTCATTATTTAACAAATTATTGAATAAAATATATATATATATATATATATATAATTAAGATTTAATCATCTATCATTGTAAAAACAAATAAGCTTGTAATTTAAATAAGAATCAAATCAAATTTAGCAAAAATTGGCTTTTTGAGATCTAAAAGTTTGTACATCGTGATTATCAAAGTGGAAGGGAATGGTCCCAACCAAAGGACATCATATTTGAACACGTGGAAAAACGACAGCTAATATCGATGATGACAAGTAAAACTAGTTAGCGATAATGATAAAGTTACCCTTTGATGCATGGACATTAGGATGTTGTTTTTTGCCACGTTGCTCCTCCTAGTTGACCTTGACCCACCCTGCCTTGCATGTATGTTCGGGATGTTTATTTGATGGGCATTGGGTTCTAGTAAAAAAAAAAACTAGTACCAATTTGAACTGTTGATTTCGATCCAATCTAACAGTTTAAATTTGGAGAGAGAAATTTCTCCATTTTTTATGTTGGTTTCGCACATGGGCTGTTGGATGAAGTAATAGTTTAAATCAAATTTGGTGATTTAGTGGGTTCCCCCCCTTTGATTATACATTTATGCCCATATATATTATTAATTAGGAAGAGCCATTTGGTTCCACTTTTGCACACATTTAGGGTCTTTTTGTGTGGCCTAAGCCATTGAAGAGTACTGTTCCATTCAGGAAGCTTTGTGTGGCACATCACACTTGTAAACATGCCACCTAAGGCAAATGATTTGAGTTATTGATTGCTCTATGTTGAGTAATTTCTAGTCAAATTATACACCCAATAACTCAATCAAGACATAATAATTCACCAACTCTTGACTAAACTAATCAATGAATCAAGCAAGAACTGGAAGCGCACATCATCCTGATCAGTATTTCTTATCAATATTGATATATTTACCGCTTATCATCTGTCTTGTGCACGAAGATGGAGATCACATACTGCATTGTCAAAGGAAAATCCTATAGCCACGTTAGCAGCTCCATGCTAGCTCAGCAGACTCTTGCCACGTCAGCATCAGTGATTGAATCATCACTTAGTACAGACTGCGGAAGCTAAGAAGCCTATTGCTGTGGAATATGGCTTGAACCATGTGACATACCACATCGAACAGAACAAGGCACAAATGGTTGTCATTGCTCTTGATGTGGACCCAATTGAGTTGGTTGGTTTGCTCCCTGTCTTGTGCACGAATTATTGGCTCGGCATCGCGACGCATGAGATTGTGCGTGTCGCGACGCTGACATCATGCTAACGTAAGCAATGACGCGTGTCGCTGATGAGTGTCGGCAGCATGTGATGATGACACGTGTCCGGCGTATGATAGCAGATTTGTTGTGATGTTGACACGTGGCTGGCGCATGTTAGCAAGTGCGTATGATAGCAAGTTTCTCTGATTTTGACACGTGTTCGGCGCACGTTAGTGGTCGCGACGCAGAGGTGTTGCGCATCGCGACGCCAAAATGACAATTTTGCCCTTTTTGTCCGTTTTTCGCTGTTTTGGCCCCGATTTGATTCCAGTGAGTCCTGAAACCTTATTTATCTACAAAATACACAAAACACATCAAAATATTCACAAAACTCAATAAACTTTACAAAATATTAAGTCGAAGGGACGGTACTTATCACCTGTCTTGTGCACGAAAATGGAGATCCCATACTGCATTGTCAAAGGAAAATCAAGTTTGGGATCAATTGTCCACAAGAAGACTGCTGATGTCGTGTTGGACAGCAGTTAAGAACGAGATAAGTTGAAGTTCAGCAAGATCCTTGAGGCCATCAAGTCTAACTTCAAAGATAAGTACGATGAGTACAGAAAGAAGTGGGGTGGTGGTATTATTGGCTCCAAATCACAGGAAGATACCCAATGCCAAGGAATCTAATCAGAGGTTGACCTTGGATTTTGATTGATCAGTCTTAAGAAAGTCCTACGTTTCCATGTAGTCACTTTGTTTGTAAATTCAAATTGAAAGGCGCTTTATATTGTAATGCACATTGAAAGGGGCATTGAAAGGCTGTACCCAACATCATATTTGCAGGTTTGTTTTACATTTATTTTTTGAATTGTTCTTGGTGTTTCATGAAAAAAAAAAAGTTTCAAAGCAAAGAAACATATAGAGAAAGAGCTCTTCAAAGCCACAACTTTATTTGCAAAATGGAGGAAAATATGACATTATTAACTGTACAACAATATAAACTGTTTACATTGACCAGCAGTCAAGAATATTGCATATAAAGGGTAATGGTGAGATCAGAATGCCTAATCCTCTAGAGATTCCAGTGTTGTGCAAACTCTTCAGGCAGCCATCCCAAACCCCCTTCATATTCAACTGCTTCCACTGTTCCATCTTCTTTGAATGCAATACTTTGAATTGTAAGTTCAGAAAAAAACTCATCAACATCAAATTTAATAGCATCAGGCAATGACTCCATCTCCCCTTCGGATTCCATAATTTGGATAATGCTATTGGAGCATGGTAACTCAGTTGGGTGGTTTTGTTGAACCAACATCGTTTCTTCATCAGCCCCTCTTAATTGAACGCCCTCATCACCAGGTTCCTCTGTGCAATCATGCTCTAGAATTTGTTCCAGACTGGATGAAAAATTTTCAACATCAAATGTACCAGAATCTTCAGGAAATGACTCTACTATCTCCCCTTCGGATGCCACAGTTTGCTGAGTGAAAACTGCTTCATGTTCTATCCTTAAGCGCTTATTCTGGAAGCGCACATCATCCTGATCAGTATTGCTGTTAGGGCTTGCTACTTCTTTCAGTTTTCTCTTTCTACAATAAGCTCTCTTTTTGGAGACTGTCTCCTCACTAGCTTGTTTGATCTTCCTCCTCGCCTTCTTACCCAAATTGCCCTTCTCATTATCCTGTTCTGATTCCTTGTTTTTGATGCAACAGACAACTAAATCAACTGCTTCATTCGAATGTTGCCCCAACAATGATGAATTGAAGGTAAATTCATGCATGAGCCATCGCCCATGTTGTTTAGGGTTCGTCTTATTTTCATATCGAAACCTTTTCCTAAACCCTAAAATCAGATTAGACGACCCACTAGCAAGAACTGGTTTGGAGCCATCCTCACCCTCCCACACACCAGAAGCGATCCTTCGGTTGAATCTTGAAGGAGACAGTCTCTTCAACTGAGTGAAAAAATAAAGACATTTATCATCACGTAAATCATTGCCTCCACAGATGTTCCAAATATCCCAGGGCTCATCAAAGCCATAAAGATCCCAGTCTCTCACAGGACAATCATCACCATCTTCATAGAGAACAGGATTTTGAGTAATCTTGTTTAAGAGGTAGTATTCCAACAGTTCTTGTTCTGTTGGACGGAATCTGTACCCAACTTTAGGCATTTTGCGGCAAAGAAATCAGAAAGCAAGATTGAAAAATGAAAGGATTAAAGATGGAATTGGGAAAATTGCTTGAAGAATGAATGAAGAAACAGAGGAGACAAAAAGCAGATTTTGTTTTCGTGGGAAGAAAACAGAATTTGGAAGCTCTTTCTTTAAGGTTTAGGGAAAATGGGTATTTTTTTTTTTTTTTTTTTTTTGCGTATATAGCCGTTTGATATCCAAAATAAATTTGGGGTTTAGGAAAGTGGGTATTTGTTTGCGTGGAAAGTTGAAATGAATTTTAGGCGCCAGCTACTAGCCTTTAATTGGCTTTGATACTTCAAGGTTAGGGTAAGGGCGCAGGAGCGGGCGCGGGAGGCAGTGAGAGAAAGTAGACTATTAGACTTATAGCCGTTGAATGTAATCTTGATTCTTGAAAAACGATTTGGGAAATTATGTTGTGTTAAGGAGCACGTGACGTGCACGTGTGTTGGGGAAAATAATGTTTTAATTTCTCTAAATATATTAAAAACGTGTTCGAATTTTGAATAATAATTACTAACTAATTTCTGAGTAATGATGAAGAGCAGAGCGTCTTTCAGTTTATGGGTAGTAATTACTAATTAGTTCTCTTCCTCTGTAATTAATGGTTATTGTCCACTATCTATGTATCAGTTTCTGCTTGCCCTAATCGTCGACTTTTGCATTGTCAATATGCTTTGTGAATGTTGATTGAAGCCTAAATTTTGTGAATGTTGGTGCCGTGGTTATTTAGTGGTACTTCTTGCTTCTGCCATTGTCAATATGCTTTGTGCTTTTTGCTATTTTAGTGCTAATTGGATGTAGGATAATGTGGTGAAAACTACTGTTTTTAAAATGCATAGGACTCGATTTGGAGGTTTTAGGTCAATTTGGAGATTTCCTATTATGGTGGAATTTGGATAAATTCATCCTAAGAGAATTTCGTTTGAGTGATAGGGAAGGTTTCTAGATTTTCAATTTGATGAGAAACTAACAAGAGTTGAAGAAATTAGGGTTTCTCTTTTTTATTTCCCCTTTTAAAGTTAGGATTTATGTTTTGAAAATTGGGGACTTTTGAAATTTATGGATAGAATAGTTGATTTTGTAAAATTAGGGTCTCAAAAATGGCATCCTTAAGGTTAGGGATTCAAAATCAGTACTGTGGATTTTGTCGTCGGAAATGCCGTAAAATGGCTAGAAAATGCCGGCCAGGCGACGCACCGCCTAACCCAAGATTTGGGGCCAATCGCCTAACCCAACTGTGGATTTTGTTAAGATGATGACTTGATTGTGATGTATGGAATTGTTTATTTAATCTTGTAGTTGTGTACTTTGATTGGATTCCTTTAAGCCAAATGATTAAAATGGAAAATAATGGAAGCTGGCTTCTCTTTCAAGAATTGCTGAAACTAAATGTTGTTGTATCTTGTTTCCTTTGGCATAAGTAGTTGTGATGAATTTTAATCTTTGATTCATTTCCATTGAAGCATCTAATCTTGAACATTTTGGTCGCAGTTGCCACTCCAAAGCAGATTAGAGAGCTTATTCAAGTCGAAGGCTTGACCAATGATGTAGTGAAGAGTCATTGTCAGGTGAGTTATTTTTCTCCCATTTTGTTGATTATTTGGGAAGAATGAGAGATGTCAAACTGAACAAATTAGAAGCTCAAGTTAGGTACTCACTTCTATGAAGGTTTTTTTTCTTGCTATGTTCTTCATATAAGTATTGTTGAATTTTGAATTTGTGAAGCATTGATTTATATGTTAGGATACGTGTTTTTGTGTGGCCTAAGATATTGAAGAATGCTGCCACTTGTCGGAATCTTTGTGCAAAAGAATTATACATGGGTCCAACCTGAAATGATTGCATTATTGTCCCCTTCAGTCTGCTTGCATTAGATGCTTTGACATGAAATATTTTTTCAGCATTTTAGAAATCTTGGTAATTATGTTGGTGGAAGATTGTAGCGTTAGCCATCATGGCTACTGTTAATAGATCAATCAAGTTTGTGCTCAAAGCTACAATTAACCTTAGCAGGTAGTTATTTTGTCGTCTTCAATTTCATATAAAAGACCTTGATTTCTAGAATTGATATTTATCCCTTCCAAATTACTTTCATAAATATTATAATTCTTTAAAATTTTAGCTTGTGACTTTCCCTTCACTCACAATTTTGGTTTCTTCTGCAGAAATATGTCCGTGTGATTTGTTTGCCCCTGAATAGAGTAAAAAACAAAAATTCTTCATTCTACTCTGTATTTGAATATTATTTTTGCAATCTGTTTTACATCATCACACCTAATTGTACTGTTATTGATGATGAGTAAAATCTTTTTGGATCTTTAATCTATGAGCTTCACAATTTCTGATATTGCAGTGAAATTTGAGAATTGGAAGGTCAGTTTCTCTGAAAGGCGAAAGCACAGTGGTAAGGTGAAACAACATTTTGAATTTATTATTGTTTTTAATACTTTTTCCTTTCACAGTTTTGTTTGTGATAGAGAAAATGCATACACAGATTAATATGAGCTGGCGCATTATTATAAATAGCTCAATTTAGATTATATATACTTTCGTGGTTTCCTAGTATTGAGGTGATATTTTTTAAGCTGATATTTTTCTGTTGAAACATGTTGTCTGCTGCTCAGAGCTGCTATTTTCTAGGTTATTATAGTTGTTATTATCTTTTACATATGGAACCCTGATTCCCTAAGCACAAAAAGAAATTGAACTAATTGCCATATGATTTCTAGTTCAACAAGTTCTGTTGCTTCACATCTAGTCGGTGTTTAGGAAAATGTAGTGAAAGGCAATGTAGCTGGACTTAATCTAAATTTGGTGGTATTGGTTTGGGAACTCTCTGGAATGGGAAAGATTCTTGATGTAGTAGATGAGAGGCTGAATATGGATATTCACGCGCGATATGGGCTGATTCATCTGCTTATAGATTGTTGGCTAGTGGCAGAATAGTTTGGCTCACTAAGGACCTGTTTTGGGATTGAGGTGCTGTGTTTCTAATACATAGCTGCTTTGAAGTGGAATCATTGGCTACTAGAACTGTAGAATGTACAGTACATAAATGTCTGTTGGCTCTTGGCTTGCTTAGCTAATGCAATTGAAGACTCTTTACAGGCATTATTCAGCCTAATCTTGTTCTGCGGATGTCTGATAGGATTTGGTGGACTACTTGATGTGTGAATGACTTGTGTGGGGATCTTGTATTGCGTTTTCCAGCCAACATCTTGGGAGATATTTTCAAGCATGAGATTTTTAAAATTAATACACTAAGGGTGCGTTTGACACACCGTATTGCATTATTTAATGCATGATGTTTTGTATTAAGGTGCATTGTAATAGTCTTGACACATATGATTGCACTAATTAATGCAATGCAAAGTGTTTAATACACCATAATCCAATGCACCAAACACACTCTAATATGATGAAAATGTGATGAAAATATGAGTTGTTTATCATCGAAAACCCGTAAAAATTATAATGGGGAGAAAATTGCATCGCAAACTAAATTTAAATTTTACGAGACCTTGTTGATTAGTTGGATAAATACTAAACCTAGTTGCAAAAAATAAAAAAATAATAATTCAACACAATGGTTTGTGGATATGTGATTTTGAGTAATTTTTTGAATGTCAAAACTGATATTCGTTTGAGGATGATAGTGAATGACTGGCTGTTTAAATAATTACACTTTTTAGGATATTTTAGTCATTATTCATCAAAAAAGGCATATGTAGAAATTTTGAAGTGTATAGGTATAATTAAATTAAATAATAATGCTTTAATTTTGGGTATATATAAAAATTAAAAAAAAAAAAAAAAAAAAAAACCTTGAAAATTTGACCGTAGATCTACGGCATTCAATAGCTTTGATGCCGGTGATACTTGTACCATTGCATAACCAAATTCCAACGTTATCAGATTTATTGTTAAATGATACCCTTAGTTCTAAACTGCATAATATGCTAATGCTCATTGGTTTTGTAGCTTTGCATTTACTATCAAGAAATTTGGGAATCTAAACACTGGTCTCTTTGAAATTATGGGGTAATGAGTTGAATTTATTATTGAAAGGATTAATGGTATGAGCTGAAATTCAGAGTCACTGCTTTACTTTAGCTGGCATTTGCTTTCTAAGCTTGTACATATTCAATCTTACTTCATAACCAGTGTTTAGATTCAACTCATATTCAATCTTACACTGGTCTATATGCTTTCTAGCTAGGTTCAATTTGAAGTCATGGGATATTGTGATGTGTCTACAAAGGACTCTTTAAGTGATTCATCTCAAGCATTTGCTACAAGTAATCAGAAATATGTGGCATTGGAATTGTGATCTTGAAAAAATTGCTAGTGGAAAAGAATGCCTACTGGTAAGGTGACTTGATCTTAATTTGGTGGTATTGGTTTGGGATCTTAATTCTTGATGTAGCAGATGAGAGGGATGTCGAAGCCGGAGATGAGCTGATTCAACTGCTTATAGATTGTTGGGAAAGATTATTGCTGCTGTGAAGTTGTGTTATTGCTCTTGTTTCTTTCAAAAGGGTTATTGGTGATTGCTTTTTTACATTCTTGTTATTGATGCTCCAGTCTTCAGGCAGTCCCTTGTTCTTCTGCAGTTACTGGTCTTACTTCTGCTGCCTTCTATGAAAACTACTCGTCATATGTAATCCTTGTAGATTATAGAAGCTCCAAAAACAGGTTAATCTCCAAAGAAATTCTCAACTGTGGAGGTGTATAAGTAGATAATTACCTTAATTTTATTCACAGTAGATCTACAGCAAACAAACAGTAGGCCTTGATAACACCTAATTCGGCCGAAGAGAAAGATTTGTGTGGGACGAGTGTACTGACAACTTGGTATGTCCTTCTATTAATGTTTTGATAAATATATACTAGCTTTCAAATTCACTAATAATAATATTAAGATAAAATTATTAATTAACACATGTTATTTATTTATATGATGGGTTCATTAAACCTGTTTCATAAATGTTTAAATGTTGTGTGCCAGACACACCCAAGTATTATTTTAAAAAAAAAAATTACCTCAACTTTTTTTTTCTTAAATAAACCTATATTAATAATATATGGGTGTTATTTTTTTTGTGCGCTTCAATAATATTTAATCACATAAAAGCAAAAAGACAGGATCAATTTTATGTTTATATCAAATAAATAAATTTTATATGATTATATTTTATAATCAGAATTATGATATTCATTTCGATTATTTATTTCAACTAAAAATCAAGTAGTTTTTTTTTTTTCCTATTAAATGTAATTATTTCACAGGTAATATTAAAGTGGATATGTTCAATTTATAGTTTGAGTGGGGCGAAGGTAATACAAAAACTCTTATAGAAGAAATTAAATTAACCTAATACATTTAAATGGGCAATAATAAGTTGTATTCAAACTACAGATCAAAAATAAAATAACCCAGACATTTTTAAAATTTGTTTCAAGGAAAAACACTCTCTGTGATTTTCACTTTTCACTTGCATGTTAACCAACTATTGCACTTTGAAGCCAAAATATACACAGACCTTAATAAGCAATAAGAATATATTATGTGAGAGAAACATAAATATTATAGTTTCAACAGAACAAGAACCATATGGGATCACATCAACTGACAAACCAAAACATTGATACCCAGAAGACAAAACATACTATATGGTATATAGCTAACAACATTGTGCTTCTTCAAAGCCATCTTCAAAACCTTGGATGAATCTTCTAAACAAGCTAATAATAAAGCTGCAACATTATGCAAACATGAACACAACTTTCTCAAATCGGTTTCAACCTATTATGTACTTCCAAAAAAGGGCAACAAATGAATTTAGTGATAAGCCAAACTACCTAGCTACTGTATTATGTGCTTAATTGCTTATAAAACTTGTTTTTCCCAACCCCAGGGGATTCCTGCTTTGCCAAATCCATTATGGCTAATTGGACCACAAGAATTCATCGAGTTCCACTGCATTGAAGAATGATTTTCATCTGGAAATGGCCTTTCACGTGCAAAATTAGACCTCTTGTATCCTCTTCTACTCTTCCATCCACGATCCATATGATGATAATCATCACCATGGAATCTTGAGGTTTTATACCTTGACATGTACCAACCCGTGCCTTCTCTCTTCTTGCTACTCCCGTCCCACATTTCCCAATCCCCACCACTTCTGTTATTCACATTCCTCTGCTCACTGTAACTATTGTCCCACTCGTTACAATGATTATCATGCTGATTCCAATCCCGTGAGTTGTTCAAATCTCTTCCCCATCCGGCATCTTTTATCGGTTCAATGCCAGGAGTGCAATTACGTTCCCACGAATTTTTACCGTCACCAGTGCCAGCATTCTGGGTAGTGTCTCCATGATTAGGAGCCACACACAGGTCAGTGTCTTTTTTGATATCCTGTTCAACATCCCCCCAGCCAGTGCAAGAAAATGACTGATTCAAGAGGAGAGCGCTATTAAGAATCACAACCTTCTTATCTTTATCAACCTCTTCGGTAGCTTTTGGTACCCGTTCCAAGTCCAAAAGCAGCTCAGGGTCAATGCCAGAGTTCCAATCAATTTCATCAATATAAATATCAGGATCAGGCAAAGATAAGTTGCATGGAAGGTCATTCATCTCTGCCCAAAACCGAGTTTTAGCATTGTGGAATGCCTCTTCTACAGCAGAGTCATTCCATTGAACAACGTTTTCATAAAGGTACATAAACTTCTTGGTTTCCAAAATCTTTCTCCATGGAACAGAACCAACCGAAGTGCAGAACCTTTTCTCCCATGAAGGTACAGTAGGCTGCCAACTAGCTGCAAAAAAAGAGAGAGAGAGAGAGAGAGTAAAATTAAGTTTACTTCTGCATGTCTGAGCCTCTATTTTGATCAAATACCAAAAAAAAAAAAAAAAAAACTACTTTGACCAAAAAATTTTCCAAACAAGCCAAATTAGAAAACAGGGCGTTTTGGGTGATTTGAATTTGGCTTGCAGCTTGCCTGGCAAAATTCCCAGGCAAAGTAGCACTACTGGATCAACTAGCTAAAAGCCACATTAATCACGAAAGAAAACAAAATAAACAAGTGACAATAAGAAACAACTCCTACAAAATTAAGCCAAATATAGCTAATGCATATAACAGATAGGAGAGTGCTGAAATAACCAGCACAGAGAACAAAAGTGGAGATTAATAAGACAATAGGCTAAACAAATATGGAAAATTTCACGGCACTTCTACATGACTGATTCAGGCATTTTACATCCTAAACTTGGTAGTCTGTCAAGTTTCCATTATAATCCATCAAATATCCTCCAATAGGTACTCCAAATATTACCTATATTTGGGACAATATATACGGTTTCCATAATAACCAGACAAAAAAGCTAGGTACACAGCAAAGTTGTAAACAAATCTCCACATGAATCAACCATTAACAACTTCCAATGGCCATCATCACTCTCTCACCTATTTCAGAAACCCTCAAAACACAAATCACCATTATTTTTCTTCACAAACAGAGGGGGAAACGCATCTAAAAGAAACCATCATTAAATCAAATTACACACCTGTAAAAAAAAAAAAAAAAAAAAAAAAAGAGCAAGCAAGATACCCATAATATATAGTCATACATACATGCAAATAAAGAAGCAACAATCTCAAAAATCTAACAACAACCCTTTTCATAAAACAAAAAACCCATTAAAATTAACACACCATGAGATTGTGGAGGCTTTCTATTATGTGATCTTGTGCCCCCCTGACCTTGACCTTCTTGTTGTTGATTATAATGATGATAAAATTCACCTTTTTGCCTCCTCCAGTTATCCATCCCACAAAGCAAAAGCTGAAGAGTGATCACAAAATAATGATTTTTAAACCAAATAGCCAAAAAGCAATACAATTCAAGAAATAAATTGCAGGTCTGTTGTTGTGAAAGAGAGGATGAGATTTTGGTTTGTCTTTGTTAAAAGATTTGGTCAAGAAAACGGTTTTTGATGGTTCGATATTTAAAGGGGATTTCTTGGTGATCGCTACTAACAAGGAAAACCCTTTTGAGGTTTTTCTCTCTTTTTTTTTTTATAATTTTTAATTATTTTTTATCCCCAGTTATGTTTCCAAGGGGAAAACAAGAAACAACAAGGAGAAGTAGTAGTATTTATAGCCCTTCGCTTTTGTATTAATTTACCGAAACGCACTTCTACTGTCTTGACTCTTCTGAGATAAGCGTCAGTGGCGGTGACGATGGTTATTTCTCACGCTCTTTATTGGCGCGTGTTTTCACTTATTATTTATTTATAATATTCATATATTTTCTATTATATGGTATATAGATAATTCTCACTTCACAATAAATATCATTGCTTTTTTAAATGGTTGTTTGAGTGAGTACATAATAAAATCTTAAATTCTTTATCATTAAATAACATCCTTGGGACAAGTGAATCCGAACATGTGATGATATATTAGAAATATTTTTTAAAAAATCAATGTCGATTATTTAGAAATATTTTAAAAATAAAATCAATCTCGATTAAATAAATTTTTAAATCACTGAATCTTATGATATAATGATTATTATTAACTAATTCACTAGGTTTCTTTTTGCAAAATTAAGAACCACATTTATTGTATAATCCGTAAAGCAATAAATTAGTGACAAGATTTATATTATTTTAAGTAATTAGTGTTGGAAAATATTTTCAATTTTTTTTTTTATTTATTATGAAAAGGTTTATAACTCGTATTTGATATTTGAAGCAATACAAATTTATTTAATCTACTTTTCACACAAGTCAAGGCTATAATAGAGTGGTATTCATAACTCTAATTAACAAAATTAATTACACATCTTAATTAGGATTCATATCAAATATTCAACAAGAAAATTTACACAAATATGAGAGAATAAAATACTAAATATATCAAATGCATCATATAAAATATGAGAAGTAACTTTTATAATTAGGAGCAAAATTAATATTACTTATTGATGATATCCAAGGTTTGATTTTTCTCCAAATTCTCTCAAATTCTTTTCAATTTGTATAATTTTATAAACCCTAAGTTTTGCTCCATTAGCTAAAAGAAAAGTATCCTTACATGGCCAAAATTTTACCACAATGTCAAATTAATAATAAACACATTTCTTTATACATGTAATATTCATATGGTTTAATGAATAAAAATATAACACATGATAATACATGTGTAATATTTATATGGCACAATTTAATTAATCATTTAATTAAATTACATGTGTCAACACATGTTTAAACATAAACCATTATTTAATTATTTAATCTTTGACAAGTGTCAAAATTTTAATTAAATTTAATGTGTATCTAAATCAATTATGTATCTAATATAAATACACAGTAGATTTAAAAATATCTCATCATGTGTAAAATTATGAATAAACAATATTATTCATAATTAATTATCCTACTGCTCTACGATTATACTTCATATAGTGAGACTCGCTATATTCATGTTTATTTATCATAGAAATAATTTTCACTCGTAAATTACAACGATCATAGGTAATCATGTTGAACCATGCAAGTCGATATTTTTACATACATATAATCCTTTCGTCATAAGCTATCCAAATTATACCCTAGATATAGATAGAAACATCAAAACTTTGCTATGTATAATTTATCTCGCGATATATTCGTGATACTTCAAAAATATTTGGAACTCATTTCCGTACTATATCTCGACCAAGGATTTTAAATATTATGAAGTGAATATTTAATTCTGCACACAAGACTGACAAATCCTCTCTAAATACATCATCAGATATCATGAGCATCAGTCTACATCCAATGAACAGACGAAGGTTTGATCTAAATAGATCATTGATGTATGTCATCAAAGTATAGAGGATAATTCATATTTGCACAATGGTATCTCAAGTTTAAAGACCACATATGTTATTCGACTATAGGAAATTCATGTTTACGTTGGTGTGTCATCTATTAGGATCTTCCAATGAATCGTTCATTATTCATTCGCTATGAACACCTACATGTTTATACGAGTTTCTCTAGACTCATGATTCTTTGAGATAAATTATTAGAATCAAATTCTAATATATAACATGTATTAATCTCATGAGTTTACTAACCGATCAGGTATGTAAACCTTGATTAGGAACTGTTTATGAATTGATTATGTTGTGATGTTTCTTAATGTCAGTTCTGACGCTTTTATAACTACATCACAACTATTTATTATATGGTTAATTTACGCTTTTATCATATGAAAATAAGAATTATATTAATGAAACTACTAATTTTATTTATATTAATAATGTATTTATAACAAAAATGCATTAACAATTAGCGCATCAAGCACCAATACCAACATCAACAGTATCACACAAGCATATGCATTCTAACTATGTGTTTAACAAATGTGATATGATCCAGAGTATATGATTTGGGCTTTATTCAAGATTCAAAGTTTCAAAGTTTAAGAAAATCCAAGATCCGTAAGATCTATCAAGAAAAAGGGTTTTGGTCGAATTTAAGAGAAGATCAAGTTCAAGATTCAAGCTCAAACCCACCAAGACAATACCAAGATCCAATCTAGACAATTCATGCTTTTCAAGAATAGGCCTCCAAGAGTTTGGCCAAATAAGTCCAAGATTTTCAAGAGAATACCACATAGGATTTGATACAATCCAAAAATGACCAAGTTGAGCTACTTTCATATGTTAAACAGAGGCCACTCACAATTGAGACTATGGTGTATGAACCAATTTCCTAGCGTAGTGGAAACACCTTATGAACCCGGGATCGGACTTGAAATTTTTTTCGTCATTCCCTTCACTTAGTCGAATATGACCAGCTACTTCACTGAAATTTTTCTTCTATTTTTAACAAAATTTTAGCCCCCGAACAGTCTGACTCTGAATTATTTTGGACCCGAAATGTACCCAACTCACTGCCCAAATCATTTATATTTGCGTAAGCCACACCGGTATTTTAGGTCTAATATTTCAGTTAAAAATAGCCTCATAACAGCCTTAAAACACCCCTTAATATTTTCCAATTTTTCTGGAATAAAACAAAACAAACCAAGCCTCAAAACCCAACATAAAGTGACGGCAGTGAGCAAAATCTGCTCACTGTCATGAGGTGATTAGGATAAGGAGAAGATTGTGATTTTATTTCGACACCAAATAGCCTTTCGTGCTATGTCTCGTCACTAACAGAATATAGTGTGATCTATACTAACAAGTTAATCTCTAAACTCTTTAGAGATTAAACTATTGTCACACAAGATTTTTCTTTGGTTTTTCTTTTTCTTGTTTTTCTTCAACTCTTGAGAGAAAAAGCTTAGAACATCAAAGGGTGACTAGGGTTAGAATGAGATATGATGCAAAAAGAAAATCTTATTTTCTTTTTATACCCAGGGTTTTCATTTACAAAATTAAACAAAAACGTGTCCCCTTCTTTTAGGGTAGTTTGGGTGAGCCCATGTCTTTGAAATAAAATTTTGTAACACCAAATCTTGTATTCAATGTCATCATTATAATAAATGAATGTTATAAAATAAAAATAAGTTATTACCCTTTTGAAAAGGTATAATTTTCATTCCAATATATATAACTTCCAAAGTAATCAAAATGATTTCCAAAAACTATTTTTGGAAATACAAAATTAAATATTTATTAAATTATAATATATATATATATATAATTTAATAACTTATAATAAATAATTATCATATAATCATTTATTATAAAAACTATATATTAAAATTAATATATAATTTCAAGTGTGACAAGAATTATTATTAATCATATTAATAATATATATATATATATAATTATATAATTGGACTATCCAATTATATGTAATCTGTTACAGTATATATAGCTAGTACGAGGACCAAATGGACATACGATTCTGAGCTCCGATAATCCCAAAATATTAATTAAACTCTTAATTAAATATTCTGAATTATTAACTTCGGGTTATTCCACTAAAAACTCGAAACTGCACTCTCATTGCCATAGATAGATAATATAAGTCGAACCACGTCGGTGTCCATCGATATAGTCATTATATAAGGATTGGCCCTTCACGAGTATCTCATAATTAGAGTCAGGTCATAATATCTGTTATACCCCACTAATTATTTTAACATTAAGTACCATTGATTCTCTAATGAACGATATATTCATAACCATTATGAATGTTAATATTTCTATTCGTAATAGAAAGACTTGAGCGCTCTAATCGTTCAAGTACCGAATCAACCCTTAAGGAAGATACTCACCTACTTCTCGCAAGAAGAAATGAATTCTCTATCTATGTAAAACGTCTTCAGCAAACCATGTCCCCAAAGTACGTAATTATTGATCGAGATTGCTACACCAATCTCGTCTTTGTAAATCAAAGGACATAGTCTGTCATGCAGAAGTTCGTAATACACTCAGGATTCAGATCAATCCATATATGATCATTTAGTAGATTGAAATGAATTTCTTTATTTAATGGATATTATAAAAAACTCATTTCTATCTAGGACCAGTCCTATATGATCACATCATATAAGGTGCCTACATTCTCATGTCACTACATAGATGATCCCGGATCAAAGTCACCGTATAATTATGGAATGAACCGCAGCTATAGATAAATCGTAAATAAAGTACACATTTTGTTTGCTATCTATGAACTATTTTATTTTACTAACTTTAGACTTAAATCATATTGTGTATGAAACTCATACACTAAGTCTGAAGGCACATGAGTAATCTAGGGTAAACAAAATAATTTACATTATGCGATATTAAACAAACACATTGATAAATGAAAAATGCATTTTTTTTATTTCATAAAATATAATTCCGTTTACATTACATGAAGCTATATGGCATATATCCCAACATATGGAAGATAGGTCTATCATAATAAAGATATATTTCCGATTTGACAAATGCAATGGCAGAGATTTATACGATCTTCATATTTTGGTCGTAACTTTATCATCTGATATCCGATTTAGATTATTCGAGTTGCATTGGAAAGAAGATTTAAATATCTATAATTTTATGGTCTATTCAAAGACATATTCAGATTTCTTCCTAGTAAAAAAAAACAATCGTAATTATCTTTATGGTTTTATATTGTATGTTTTAAGTTTAATTTATGTTTTAGTATCATGGTCTGAACTTTGATGTTAAGTTAAAGCCCATGCATAAAATTTAAGTCTTATTTAGCTCAGGATTTCGTTTTATTAGTTCAATTGAGATTTCTTTTAAGAATTTTAGTTTAAATATCTTTCCTTATTTAAGATAACTTAGGATTTACACGGGTCTATTTAAATATGTCTTTAGCTTGTAATGAGATTACAGAATTTTGAATAAAGAATAGTCATTAGCATTTAACACCCAAGTATATGTGTGTGAGTGAATTCTCTCTTGATTATTGACTAAACCCTTATCAAGGCTTATCAAAGAATAACGATTTTTATGCCGTCTCTAAATAACTTGCAAGATTCTGTTAAGAAATAAGGAAAGGTTCTCAAGAACAAAATTCTTAAGGGTTGGACTTGATCTTTGAAGGGTTTTGTCACTTAACAAAATATTGAAACAAGGTTCTTGGAGTTACGTACAAATTACAAGATTTCCAAATAATCAAATCCTAGAAATATCACGTATAAAAGTCGTAAAGGCAATGCGACATGAATAAGAATCAGTGACCAATCAATCTTAAAAAGTGAGTATTTTAAGTACATAGGGCTAATCAGTCAAAAATTTAGAGAATTATGTTGAGATGTCACTTATAAAATTCAATCGGGATAGGGAAATATAGATGTACTTATGCAGTCATATGTGATAGCAATATTCTTTTAGAATTTAAAGGAAAATTTCATAGGATAATTGTGAGACTTGAAATGCTTTATAAGAAAAATGATATGCAATAAAGTATTAATATGTCAAAAAAATGAGGGTAGTTAAGATGAAAATACTTAATGGATGTATGAGTAGATTAAGAAAGACATAGTTAAATATGAAGAATTTCAAAAGAAAGTTGATGTAACATCAATTGATGAGAATATGATAGAAAGATGATTAAGATGTTTTAAATATGTACAACCAAGATACTTAAGTGTTCCGATGAGAAAATGATAGCAAAATGTGTCATATGTCAAGCGAGGTTTTAAAAAAAAAAAACCTAAATTAACATGTACAAAAATCACAAAAAGAGAGTTATGTTTTTCTAAGTTTAATAAGACAATAATTTATGGTAGAGTGCAATAAAATCAAATAATTTGTATGATCAACCCTTTGGTTTGATTATTATCAAATTTTAACATATAAGATTATTATTATTATTATTATTTAAGAAAAATACTATATAGGCTCCTAAATTTTTTCAATTACTGATTAGGTCCTTATTATTCTAATCGTAAACGATCAATGTTAAATTCTATATTATTATTGTTAGAAAAAAGTAGGGGTGGAAATTGAGACGTTCTGGCCTATCCCAATCTCATCTCAATTATGATTTGGAACGAAAAATTATCTAAAATTTCAATCGATTTTTTAAATCAGAATAAAAAATCCTTTTGAAATGTGGATAAAATGTTTATTTATGAAGATTTTTATCTCAAAAATCTCATATCGAACTGTATGAGAACTTGAAATCTAATCGGGATCTGAATTTTCTACCAAATTTGAATAAAAGGGACCCAATAGATATTATAAAAAAAAAATTATAAACCTAATGATTCATTATAAAAATAAAATTATGGACTTAGAAGACATTCTCGTGTATGGACAGTGCTTACACGCGCTAGTGATGGGATTGGAAGATCAATTTGGACGAGTGATCTCATCTTTAGAAGCGTCGGCCGCACGACGCGACTTGACTAGTCGTTGAAATGGAATTGACGAAAATACCCTTAAAAAATCACTTTCGATAAAACCGTGTCGTTTTGTTGTTGCATTCTGAAATCGTCTGGAAAGAGAGAAGACTTCCTAAATACGCAGCCTAACAATGACATCCATTAAAATTCCTTGCGGACTAATTTTCATTTATTGACTAATCTACCCTTCACCGACTGTTTAATTTTGGAATTCGGTACTTCGATTTTCGCAAATGGTAATTTTGAAGTTAAATCGTGGTTGATTTTGTAATTACAGAAAATCTGTTTAGATTTTGATATTAATTGACTAAAAAAACGTGCCGAAATAGGAAGCACAAGTTAGGCAAACAGATTTGTAATTCAAATAAAATTTATTCCAAGTAGAATTTTTAGTAATACAGTTTTTGATTAAAATATATATATATATATATATATATATATATATATATATATATTAAATATTGGTTATGAGTAAGAATTTTTTTAAAAAAATTATAAAATTACTTATCAAAAATAATTACCTCTCAAAATATAAAATATTTAATAAAAATATATAAATGAATATATAAATCATAAACTTTCAAAATATACATATTATTATGCTTGGAAGGAAAAAAATTCGCCAAATTTTTTATTTTTTTTTTTTATCCGAGTGCATGAATCATAAATTATGGACTAAAAATAAAATAAAATTAAATTAAAAGAAAATATTTTAAAACATATCAGACCTATAAGGAAGGAAAAATGAATGCATGCATGAAACCTATGAAAATGGAAAAAAAAGAGTGCACGATTTTTTTTTTTTTTTATTTTTTATAATTAATTTAGCGACTCCAAACATGATTTTTTTTATTTTCTTAGTTTGGATATTAAGAAATATTCCTTAATATTGGAGATACAATGCACATACTCTATTTCACTAAAAATAAAAATAGAGGGGACGAACCCTTGCTATTTTACTTAACTAAGAAATATGGTCAGATACCAATTATTTAGATCCGTATTATGCACTACTTTCTAACGTGCTAGATTTTTTTTTTTGCTACATAGGTGACATGTCAATAATTATAAGGAATGCGTTAAATAAAATTACAAAATATTATTAGATTATTATTTGAGTCGCGTGATATCATCGTTGCGTAGTAAAAAATTTCATGTACTACATTATTTATATAACAATCTAATAACAAGTTATTACGCATGTTAAAATAATAAAAAATTATTATTATTATATTTAATATAACTCCATAAATCATCTATAAAAGAGTGATACTAAATAATAACTCCTATTTTGACATTTCCAATTTAGCTTTTCCTATTCAATGGATGTTCCCTACTAATCGGATAGACAATCTTTCTCTTTATTCAACACATTTTTTTTAAGATGTTGTTTACATTTGTTTTTTTTTTATTTCAGGGGTAATTTTGAAAATCTAATTCTCGAACAAACCTCCCACAACAATGAATTTGTTTGGTTAGTTTGGAATCAAAATAAACTTGACAAGCAAACAGAAAAATCATAGAGAAAACAAAGGTTTAACGTGGTTCTCGGTGGAGAATGACTCCGACCTACGTCCACGGGAGCAAAGAAATGAAATTTTATTAGGAGTAATGAACACTAAAAAGTGTACATTTATTAAAAGAAAAATTAATTATTTCACTTAATCCTCTTAATTTAGCACATTTGTGAATAATAATTAAATTTATGATTTATATATTTTTATTGTGATTTTTATTTCTTATATATGTGAAATAATACATTGGATACATAACTAGAAAAATGGACATGACATTTGGATTTTGGAGGCCGGAAACTTGAAAGGTGTTCTAACAATGTATAATTTCGGAAATTCCAACTTTGAGCAAGTTTCGTATTTGGACCATAACTTTTTACTCCTATATCGGATTGAGGCAATTCCAGTTCCAGATGAAAGAAGACTAAAATATCTACAACTTTACTGTTTACAAGATGTTATAGTTCTGAAGTTTTCAAGGTTGAAATGGATGAAGAAGCCAATTTGTGTTGTGTGTAATTTCAATTATTAGAAAACAAAGCAAAAATAAAAAATAAAAAAAAAGTAAAAAGTAAAAAATAAAATAAAATAATTGAAATGTCACAATCCACCTTTAGGTTTATTATTTGTATTTGATTTGGAAATTTGTAATTAATAATTGAGGGGTGAGGACTTCTGTATCTTCTACTATATATATAAAAAGTGTTCACCTCTCATTTTCTTGATGCTTTCTTTCAAAGTTCTCTTGTAGAATTTGAGAGCGAGTGTCTTGTGTGTTTTATTTTTTAAGCTTTATTGTAATTTCTTATTCATGTAGTAATAAAATTATGCATGTTTTTATTCAAATCATTAGTAGCTAATTTCATTCTGCTGGGGTAAAGCGTGAAGCTTTTAATATGAGAATATAGATTAATCTTACTTATATTATAATATATGAATTGTAATCTAAAGACTAATATTTAATTTAAATCCGGATTAATTATTGACAAAATTTATTACCGCATATATGACTGTTTTTATTTATTTGACATAATTAAGTACCTAATTGGAATTGTTATAGATAAATGTTATCACCGCCTTTATGACTGGTTTTATATGTTTTGGCATAATTAATTTCCTGAAATAAATTATCTGAGTAATAATGACAATTTATATATTATAAAAAGTAAGATTTCTTAATTTGAAATATTAAAAGTGGATCCCCTAGCCTCAGTATTTTAATTTATTGTTGCAGTTCAATTTAAAATTTGACAATCACTTCAAACAATTCAACCTTTTTTTTTTCTTTTCACTTGAATTACTATCTTATTTTGCTAAATCTACTCTCTATGGTTCGACCTCGTACTTACCTGGTTATTTTATTACTTCGACACTCTTATACTTGGGAGTAAAGAACCACTTTGTGAGTGTGTCAAGTTTTTGGCGCCGTTGTCGGGGAATATAATTTAATAGATAGAATAATATTTTAACATCCTTGTATTTTTCTTTTATTTTCTTTCTTTTTATTTTTATTTTTTATATTTCCTTTCTTTATTTTTGTTGTATTTTCCGCATCTCATTTTTTTTTACATTTGTGTAAATCTAAGATGTCCTGA
>SKCR01029042.1:0-96254 GCA_019454045.1 Zanthoxylum bungeanum | reverse complement strand
CATGTTCTGTACAAATAGTGATGTTATGGGTCATAATTGTCCAACACAGACACGTTACCAAGTCATTGTTCTGTAGGTTGTCTTCCCCAATCAACCTATAAGTAACAGTTGCGCTGTCTGATACAACCACTCTCTGTCATCTGAAGCTCATTAATGCACCCTTCTTGGTAATTGCCACACACTCTGCCCAAGTGCAAACCTATATGCTAACACTCACGCAGTTGCGTGTGTCAGTCAATAAGCCTGAAGCCCTCTTCCATCCCATCAGCCGCTGACCTACTTCTATCTCATCAGTCATTGGGAGGCTCGAACTTCCGTCTAAGAGCATAATGTTGCAACCTCGACCGATATCCTCAGGTCGGTATCCTGAAATAAGTGACGTCCTTCCTTGCAGTTACTAGCAGGCCGAGTCAGCAGAAAAAACCTTCACCTCCCTTATCTTCTCTTCAAAAAGGTCAAGCCGACATTAAACTCCTCGACAAGTAAAAATATTGAGAAATAGATTCCCTCGACGACAGTCTGAACTGTTATAATTTCTTCAAACTTGTATTTTCCAACGTCACCCTCCCCGAGAATACATGACTATGCCTTTGGTGGTTCATCGCGACCCTCATTCACTATGCTTCAAAGCCAAAACTGATATCATCGGGTCGGCCTTTAAATGTAGTCGAATCTGGGCCTTGGGCCTGGATCCCCATTCTCGCAAAGACCTCGGACCCTTACCTTGGTAGGCAAAATCCCCTTAATACCCTTCTCCATATTTCAGATCTTCTCGGGTCCAAAAATCACCATCAACACTCTTAAATAGGTATGGTCACGGCTCTGGAATCGTCGGTTCTGGTTCCTCTTTTGAGGAACCGGAACCGGAAAGTAAAAGTGCAATTCTGGTACGACAAATTTACTTAATAAACATTTTTATAAAACCCGAATCATAAAATTCTGCTATCGTCCAATCGTCCACGTAGGCAGAGCTTCCAATTGAGAGAATATAATTATAGATAGAAATTGAGAGAATAGAAGAAAATTATTTTTGAGAGAATTAAGCCAATGTGGATATTTATACACAAAATTAAAAATATTTAATATATATATGTGTGTATATATATATATATATATATATATGTGTGTGTGTGTAATTTGCCTCCAACGGTCTTGGCTGATTCATAATGATCAGTGACCATTGGAGGCAAGTCACACACATATATTTTTTCCTTTTTGGTGGTTCCAAACGAAATCGAACCGATTCGGTTTCAGAACCAGCGATTTCGGTTCCAGTCCGGAACCGAACCACGATCAGACATACTCTTAAAGATGGGAGAATCTCTCCTAAAATTATTGGAGCTATTTTATTTTAACAACGCCACTTTATTTTTATTACTTACTATAGTCTTTATGATAACTAGTATAGGCCACACACTTTGTGCGGGATGCACATATATTTTATGTATTAATCTTAAATACGCTAGATCTTGTCATTTTATAGTTTAAATGAGATAATTAATTTACTTACACGTAATATTTATGTCTCAGTCGTTTATCTCTGAGTTCTCAATAAATATTTCTATTTCATTGTGCAAGAGCTAATAATCAGAGTCTGCATCTTGAAGCACGGTAAATAATAAAAATTCATGAAATAAAAAACCTATAAAAATAATTCAAAATAAAATAACAAATAATAATAGACCCGAAATCCAAAAATTTTGTTAGGTTTTGTGGGCGTCTAAAATTTAGGTTTCTTATTTTAATAGAATATTATATTTTTATATTGTAATATATTTTTTATTTTAATAATTTTTTATTTTAATTTTATAATTTAATAATAAAATATTAATTATAGAAATTAGGTGTCACATATATTTTTTATTTTAATATAAGATTATACTATATTTTCTTATTATAATATGCAATGAAAAATATTAATTGTAGAGATTATGTATCATATGATGCAATGAGAAAATTTTTTAAATTATATATATATATATATATATTCTCTTTACGAGATTATTTGTGATATTATTAAAAAATAATCGGAAAATATAATATATTTTCTTATTATAATAGGTTATTTAATAGATTTATTAATTTAATTTTATAATTTAATAGTATTTTTAATTGTAATATGATAGTATTATATGTTTTCTTATTATAATACCGTTCTTATTAAATTATAATATGTATTTCTATTGTAATAAGTTTTTTATTTAATAAAAAATTAATTGTAAAGATATTTTAATTTTATAATTTAATAATAAAAAACTAATTATAGAATTAAGTGTTATGTATGTTTTTTATTTTAATGAGAGATTATAATATGTTTTCTTATTATAATAGGTTCTTTATTTTAATTTTATAATTTAATAATAATAAATTAAAATAATAATAAATTAATAAAATTAATAGGCTTCTTACTTTAATAGTAGATTATGTTTTTATATTGCAATAGGTTTCTTATGTTAATAATTTATTATTTTAATTTTATAATTTAATAATAATAAAATAATTATAGAGATATTTTAATTTTATAATTTAATAATGAAAAATTAATTGTAGAGAATAGGTTAATTGTAGATAAATAAATAATATTTTTCTTAATAGGATAGCTTAATATATTTTCTTGTTATAATAGAAGTTTTATAAAATTATAATATATATATATATATATATATATATATATATATATATATTATATATATATATATATGATTCAAATTTAAACAAAAGACAACAATTTTCGAAATAAAGATATAAATTTTGTTGATTGTTGACAATTTCAATATTATGAATTTGCTTGAGTAATTGAGTTGGCTTATTTGGTCATTGAATCTGACTTGGTTAATGATTTGACAAATACCTCTCCATAATTTTCTATTGTGCAAGTGGACACCCACGTACTGCCCTTAATATAAGGGTGTTTACGGGTCGAGTCATATTTTTTCTAATTTTCTTAAATTTGATCGGGTCGGATCATGCGGATTGGAGGACTCAAAATCCGAAATTTGAAAGTGCAACCCGCACAAGTTGGGTACTATGAGTCGGGTCAAAATAAATACGGGTCGAGTCGGGTAGGAAAAATGGATAATAATTATTTTTTATAATATAATTTTGATCAGATTTATAATTAAACCAAATTATGATAAATTAATTAAAGAGAAAAATGGGAAAATCATTAATTACGGATCGAGTCAGGTCAAATTCGATTTTTTGAATTGAATCCGCGACCCGATCTGATTTTACGAGTCGGATCAGGTCTAACCCAAAATTTCTTTTTTATTTTACAAACCTAATCGGGTCGGATCGGGTTGCATCGGATCAGATTGGATCCTTAATCCATCTTATAAAGGCTTCAAAATTCTCTCTTTATGCCCATTCAAACACCTTTTACTGAGAAGCTTGATCAAACAATTTTATTTTATTTTTTAAAGTTCATTAAATCTATTTATTTTATCTAAAATTTTCATTTTCATACAAAATAATATCTTATAATTTCTGGATTAATAACCAATAAGTGATTGATAATCAACAGCTATACATATAATAAGTAATTAGTTACTAATTTAATGTCCCATGCACTAAAATTAACCTTCGATATGTTAAGCATCTTATTTTATGTTCATGATATCATTTTCAGCATTGGAAATTCTCATTGAAATATTATTTGTAAATAAAATATCACCAATTAATAAAAATATAACATGAATATATATCATAAGTCATGAAAATTATACTAGAGAGTAAATGATAACAAACTAATCATAAAATATACTTATTATGTGTTAAAATTACATACTTTATGATTAATTTTGATAACATTTTTTTCATCATTTTCCACGTCTACCATTTTTTTTTTCAAAATTAAAAATATATGAAATTATTTCCATAAAATAAGGAAAGAATTAAGAAAAATACAGTTAAGAACGTGGGGCGGAGCCTACGCTATCCTAAAATTGACAAAAATAAGTTGATGGAACGAGGATGTTATAGATGATTTATTTTATTGTTTATTATAAACAGAGAATCCAAATGAAATTCATCTCCTTAAATTTCGCCCTTAATAATTTTCACCAAATCAACACCTTTTTGAAATTTTCATCTCTTGAATCCTCAACAAACAAACAAATCCCATCTGGGATTTTATAATTTTTGTAAAAAAGAAAAAAGAAAAATGAAGAAACAGAGCTCAGGATCAGGCTCGACAAAGCCAGCAAACACAGTCTTGCCATATCAAACGCCAAGACTAAGGGACCATTATTTGCTTGGGAAGAAACTAGGACAAGGGCAATTTGGGACCACTTATTTGTGCATACATAAGACAACAAACGCTCATTTTGCATGCAAATCAATACCAAAGAGGAAGCTGATGTGCCGTGAGGATTATGATGATGTGTGGAGGGAGATTCAGATCATGCATCATTTGTCAGAGCACCCAAATGTTGTTCAAATTAAAGGGACTTATGAGGATTCTGTGTTTGTGCACTTGGTGATGGAGTTGTGTGCTGGGGGTGAGCTGTTTGATAGAATTGTGGCAAAGGGTCATTACAGTGAGAGAGAAGCTGCAAAGTTGATAAAGACAATTGTGGGTGTTGTTGAGGGATGTCATTCTCTTGGGGTTATGCATAGGGATCTTAAGCCTGAGAATTTCTTGTTTGATACCAATGATGATGATGCCAAGCTTATGGCCACTGATTTTGGCTTGTCTGTCTTCTACAAGCCAGGTTTGTTTTTATTTACTATCATTTTTAGTTGATCCTTTTGTCTAAGATTTGAATTTTTTTTGATTGATTTATGCCCTTGATAGCAGATGTGTAATTTTGGGTTGACAGTGTGTGTTTGCCAAGCCAAGGTTGCTATTCTGGCTGATCATTTAATTCAAAGTTTGAACTTTTTGTTGTTTTTTGGCCTTGATAGCAGATGGGTAATTTTTTGTTTTGAATTTTATTGTTTGTTCTTTATGTTCTCTAAGCATGATTTTTGAATGATTTTAATTTCATGAAATGCATTTGTCATATTTGGATGGAATCTTTTAGCCTTTTTAAAAAAATAGTTTGAAGGTGTTTGTAATTTGATTATCTTATTGATTGTTTTGATGCAAAAGAATATTTGTTGTTAACTGTTAATGATTTGTTGTTTCTTGTAGTAAGATTGATGTAAGCGTTTGCACTGAAAATTCTATCAGATGTTTGTTGAATTTGAGCATCCATTTGCAGGTGTTCCTTTGGAGTTCTGAACCAATTAGATAAAGCTGAAATTCGATGATGTTAATCCAGATTTTTTTCTTAATCATTCCAAAATCAAAATTATCCATTTTTCTCTAGTGCCCATAAAAAAAACGTTTTTGAGATGGCAGATTTGGGTATTCTATGTTGAAGTGAACAAAAAAAAATGGACATTTATAACTATTATCTTGCTTCAGATGAATCAGATCATAGTTTCTTATTATTATTTGAATGTCACAAGTAGTTTGGTGAAGTTGTAAAGGGCCTCTGATGTTTTCTATTTCTTGATGTAATGTGCATCTTATGATGCCTCACATTACGTTGATTGATCTTAGTTTTGTCATGTTCAGTTCTATCAGATCTAATTTTCAGACCTTGTCCTATGTTTACTGACATGATTTTGTAAGCAGCAATTGTTTGGCTGCAGAAAAATGATTCCAAAAAAAAAGATTATTTGTTCACTTACTGTCCCTGAAAAATTCAAAATTCAAAATTCTCCCCTTTCTATGTGTTTTTTATGATCAAAATTTCCATATGCTTCTTGTTGGTTAATTTTCCCACTTTTTCCATCCAGGACAATATCTGTCTGATGTAGTTGGAAGTCCCTATTATGTTGCACCTGAGGTTTTGCTAAAGCATTATGGACCTGAAATCGATGTTTGGAGTGCTGGTGTCATCCTATACATCTTACTAAGTGGAGTTCCACCTTTTTGGGCAGGTAACTATCTTGATGAGCTTGTCATCTTCTTCTTTGCATTTGCAGATGCGCAGCTCTATCATTGACGTTTTTGTTTATTCTTCCGTTCTATTAACCACAAGCGTATGTTGTTTATCCAATATTTTGCAGAAACTGAATCAGGAATCTTCAAACAGATTTTACAAGGCAAATTAGATTTTGAATCTGACCCATGGCCTAGCATATCTGACAGTGCAAAAGATTTGATAAGAAAGATGCTCGAGAGGTCCCCAAGGGAAAGAATTTCCGCTCATGAAGTGCTATGTGAGTTGTTTCATTCTAATTATACCAAGAAAGCTATTATATTCTTGTTGTAAATGGGGCTGGAAAGCACTTTTATCTGTATAAGGACTCAAATAATGAGTTTGATGTATGTACCAGGTCACCCGTGGATTGTGGATGACACAGTTGCTCCAGATAAGCCATTGGATTCTGCAGTATTCTCACGCTTGAAGCACTTCTGTGCAATGAATAAGCTCAAAAAGATGGCTCTGCGTGTATGTTTTATGAACTTTTCCTAATTTTTCTCTTGCTTATGGACTATTTTGACCATCGCAAGTTTTAACAACGGTTATATGCAGCCAATCATTTGGTGCTTATAGGATTATTCATTCATTTCTTGCACTGGAAAAATTATCTTTGTAGGTCATAGCAGAAAGACTTTCAGAGGAAGAAATTGGGGGTTTGAAAGAGTTGTTCAAAATGATTGACACAGACGAGAGTGGGACAATAACATATGAGGAACTTAAAGCGGGTCTGAAAAGAGTGGGATCTCAATTGATGGAAACTGAAATTAAGGCTCTCATGGATGCGGTAAATATACTTTTGTAAAGTGTGACTATCAGATAACGGAATTTTATGTCTACACATAAATTGAACATGACTTTCTCTTGTATTAGTTATATCATGATTACATTGACTGTCAATACAATATTTTATGTGTGGAACTTTGGCAGGCCGATATCGACAACAATGGAACAATAGATTATGGTGAATTCATTGCTGCTACTTTGCACATAAATAAGATGGAGAGAGAGGAGAACTTAATTGCAGCCTTCTCCTATTTTGACAAGGATGGTAGTGGTTACATCACCATCGATGAGCTTCAACAGGCTTGCAAAGAGTTTGGTCTAGGCGAAGTTCCTTTGGATGAGATTGTCAAAGAAATTGATACAGACAATGTAAGTCTCTTTAGGTACACTTGGAGTTCAATGATTCTATGTTTGCCATTTGACTTTTTAGTCTGTTTACCATTATCTTCTTACTCTGATGATTTTGTGTGCTTATGTGCTCAAGGGTTGATAATCAGGGTGCGGGTAACAATCTTAAGCTTTTATTGGACGTGTTTGTGCTGATTTTGTCTGTTATATGTTTAGTTTGAAATTTCTTTTTCGAGTGCTAGACGCTATCCAATTTGGATTCTCGTTAATCTTTATGCAACTTGGTCGTTCTTCTCTTGACTAACAGGTCATTTATTACTTCTCAAATTTGTTTTCACAATATTACTTCGTACATGCCTTCATGGCTATGCAGTTGTTAGGAAACCAATTTGTGGCATTTCTCTCAACTCTCTTTGTTTCTCTCTTGCTAGGAATTATTCGCTGGCCGTTTTAAACATCTATTGAAATGGCACCAGTTCCATTTAAAAGACATCATGATAAAATTTTATTTTGTATGTGATTCCTGATTGTATTTCTGACTGTTATTTTCCAGGATGGGAGAATAGATTATGGGGAGTTTGCTGCAATGATGAAAACAAGCGATGGAGAAGGAGTTGGCCAAAGCAGAACTATGAGAAACAATTTGAACTTTAATATCGCGGATGCTTTCAGGGCAACAGATCCAAGCACAGCTGAGGACAGAAACCAATCTTCTGTATAGTCGATGAACAAACATAGCTATTTCCGAAACAATTGATCTTTTGTTTTCTTGAAAGAACTCTAATGTTCATTTTTTTGGGTTTGGTGATGGGGGTTTCATTGAAACTAATTTGAATTTTATAATGTTGTTTTGTTAACATCTCATCTGTGATATATTTTCCGCACACTGGATGATCGATCTGAAACAAAAACAGGAGTCTTATCTAATGAATGTTACGGTCTTCAATGTAGATATCAACTTCATATATTTTTTTGGTCATGATATGTTACTGTTTTCTTTCTTGTTTTTATGTATATACTAACAGTTATTTCTTTTTTTTCCCTTTTTTTAGACATGTACTTATACATAAAATGATTCCATGTGCATTGTCGTCCATTACAACTTAATTCAACAAATAGGCCGAGTTTGGTATAGAGTATTGCATTGAGAGTATAAGCTGTAGAATAAAAGTTACAGTATAAGGTAGAGTAAAAAAAATTATCTCATGTTGTGAGATTATAATTTTGTAATAGTATTAGCTAGTGTTGACTATGTTACTGTTTGGTATAGAGTTTGGTGAGCTTATAAGCTAATTTATACTCTCAGTGTAACACTTATTTGTGTTTGGTATAGCGTTTAAATGCTATTTTTTAAGCTCACCAAACTCTAGATCAAACGGTGCCATAATGTATTTACATTACAGTTTGTACAAAAAAAAATGTTTGTATAATCTTTTACTGATGAACACTAAAAAGTGCACATTTATTAAAAGAAAAATTAATCATTTTATACTTATAGTTTCATTAATCCCCTTAATTTAGCATATTTGTAAAATAATAATTATATTTATGTTTAAATATTTTTATTGTGATTTTTATCTTGTATGTAGGTGAAATAATATTCTGGATGCATATTTAGAAGAATGAACTTGACATTTGGATTTTGGAGGTTAGAAATTTAATAGGGCGTTCTAACAGTGTACAACTTCGGAAATTTCAGCCCTGTGCAATGTTCATATTTTGGCTATAATTTTTTACTCTGATATCGAATTAAAGTGATTCCAGATCCAGATGAAAGAAGACTCAAAGATCTACAACTTTACTGTTGATAAATTTTCTAATTCTGAAGTTTTCAAGACCGAAATTGATGAAGAAACCAAATTGTGTTATATGTAAAAGTCATTATCAAATAAAAAAAAAAATTAATAAAATAAAATAATAATAATGGTGACAAACCACTACAATTTAATTGCATTTTCAAGAGGTGCTCTGCACCTCATTTTTCCTCAATCTGGATTCCATAGTTTTCTCTGAAATTTATGGATTTCTAGCTCTTATGTGTTTTACTTTTTATAAGCTTTCTTGTAATTTCTTTTTCTTTCAGTAATAATTATATGTGTTTTTTCAAATAATGAGTAACTAAATTCTTTTTTCTGGGGAAAATGGTAAAGCTTTTAATATGAAAATATATATTAATATCACTTATATATAATATATAAATTGTAATCTAATGATTAATACTTAATTGAAATCTGGATTAATTATTGACAAACTTTGTTACCGCCTATATGGTTGGTTTTATTTATTTGGCATAATTGCATACCTAACTGGACATGTTATAGACAAAAATTATCACCGCATTTATGACTGGTTTTATTTATTTGGCATAATTAATTACTGAAATAAATTAATTGAGTAATAATGACAATTTATATATTATAAAAAGTGAGATTTCTAAATTTGAAATATAAAAGTGGATCCCCTAGCCCCATCATTTTATTTTATTATTGCAGTTTAAATTAAAATTTCCAATCACTTCAATCAATACAGCCTTTTTTATTTTTTACTCGAATTATTATTTTATCCTATTAAATCTATTATTTGTGGATCGACCACGGCCTTACCGGGTTATTTTATTATTTCGAAACTCTTATATTTGGGTGTAAAAGAACCATTTTATGAGTGTCATACACAATGATCCATTTTGATTCAGATATACTTATAAAACCCCATACTTTTGTAAGGGTATTATTGGAAATTAAAAAAATATGGGGTCAAAAAGTCTAATTTTGATTCGGTCAAACATGGACCTAAATGATAAAACTTGAAAGTTTCATGGGTAAATTTTACATTGATCAAACATGCAATATGTATTGTACCATCTTTATCTAATATCGGTAACGATATTATCTGTCTGATAAGAGAGGGAACATAATAACAGTCATGTAAAATTAATTTACATCTATTAGGGAGATCTAAAACAACTGTTCATATGACATTGACATCCAATATCTCGCCATTCCTAACTCTAAGCTGGATCTCTCATTTGTTCAATATTCTTTTGACTCTCATAGCTTGCATGAAGTTGCAAATATGAGTGGGACTATCGGTGTCTAACACCCAACCACTATTTTCATCTAATAGGATGTCAATAATAGGAAAAATATAAAGCGTACCTGAGATTCATGTTTTTCCTTACGGCTCTGGACAATCACGTCTACAGTGTCCAAACTTTTGGAAATGTAGACATGTCATGTAATGAAGTTCTTCATAGGTGGCTTGCATCGAATGCATCACAAAGCCAACATATCTCAATAGTTTTGACTCCAAGACAATGCATATGTTTATCTCATACTCTAAGTAGTTCGAGGCTCCTTTCAAATTATTGGAATCCAAAAGCCATACTAATGGATTTGCGACAACCTTCTACCAGGCAACAATTAAACACTAGTAGAATATTTTCATTTTAATATAAGAACATTAATACGATTATAGATTTTAAATCTATTAGTGCCCTCCCATTACTTTACGTAATTCCATAATCTCCCTTAACGGAAAAATAGAAATTTAGCAATCAAATTTCATAGTGCGAAGTGGATCCCATGACAGTTACTCTAGCCTCACAATAATGACAGTCTTGGCCTTTATAAACTCATTAATTATACCTCAAAGGTAAATCACATCCATGTGACTGCTAAGTTTGGTCCTGAATCGTTTCTTATCCTCACAATAATGACGATATTAGATTAAGACGTGTTTCATGTGTACTTTTCAATGTGCATTAATGAGCTTCGTAAGTATACCCTCACAATAAAATCGATATTGGGTGACTACGTCAACTCATCACGCTACATTTAATGTTTTATCGGAACAACCTAAGTTCCGACCACTTATACCCTCACAATAATGACGGTATTGGGCATAAGTAATACGAACTCATTCATCTCTGTATTGACAAGACGGACCATCAAATAAAGCTCCAACATTATTAATATTGTTACTTAAAATAAAGTAATCATCTCATCATAGGAGATTTAAGACAATCAAGTCATTAACATTTGGGTCAAAATAAAAATTTTAATTTAACACATTCAATGTATATCCAATATGACTTATGCATAATTAAATTAAAATTACAGAGGCATAGATTCAAATATATGTCAAACATGCAACATATGTTGTGTGGTTAAGACCTGCTCTGATACCATTCTGTTGGGGCGGTTGTGGGATCCCTAGGGTCAGATCGATACCCTGTGCAGCGAAAGTGGGTCTAATCCATGAATATCAAGCATAAATGTATTTTAAATTATTTTATGGAATATTATATTCCGTTACTAGTCTGTAGGAAAAAACCGGGACTAAATCAGAGTCCAGAAACTTTGGAACATAGAAAATAAAGTTTCATTGCTCATAGGCAATAGCTCTCGGCATGTCGCGACGAACAGGCTTGGGAGTCGCAACACCCAATCTGTGAATTCTCGGTATCGCGACGCGCAAGGGTGAGCATCGCGACACCCGCAGCTCTGAGAGCTGATTGCCGAGACATTGCCCTATATGAGTCGAGACGCTGCCCTGTGTAAAATATTGGCAGATATTAAATTTACCTTGAATCCAATTCAAAACACTTCCAATTTTCTCCAAACACTTCAATACACCTAAAAACCAATTTTAACATCAAAACCAACATCAACACATGTTATATAACAAACATAATGTATGTATATATATATATATATATATATATGTGTGTATTTCTTTGAATCAAAACATAAACCAAAATATAATCTCATAATAAAGTGACTTATGAATAATTCTAGGTCACTCAAGGTGGTTAAGTGATTCTAGAATGGTAGCCATAACTCCAAGCTATCATCTAGAGTTCCAAACTCCAATTTAATATTCCATGTCCGACATGAACATTTTGACCCAATCACAAGAATATTGTGTTTATGATTTCAAAGCATCCATACATAATTCATTAGCCTAATTTCAAGCTAAGTTATTGTAGGCATTGCATTTTCGCATGTGAAACCCGATGATGAGTCTCAATTGGAGGCACTACCTTTTTAGCTAAGGATATTGCGGGAAACGGAGGTCGGAAGGGGAAATTCGGAAAAGTATGTCATCAAGTTCATTCCACAAGTTCACTGTCTTCGTTGGTGCTGCGTTCGTTCCTCCGTTCGAACCTCGTGCAGATTGCGGATGTTCGTGCCGCGTGCGAGGAGGCGTTCGAACGGAGCCGGTGATTCTGGTTTTGCTGCTAGCCTCACACCCCAGCCCATTTGGCCCCACAAAGCCCATAAAACACATCCCAAATTAAATAAATAAATATTAAACATTAAATAAAATATTTAAATCATTTACTAATTAAATAAAACATAAAATAAAATCATGCCTAATATAAATAAATCAAATATTTATATACTAAAACTAAAAAGAAGATATGCCTAATTAAAATCAATCTTAACCAATTAAAGCCAATCACATATTTGACTTCCTAATTCAATAAGATATCCACCAATTTAAAAGTATTGACTTCCTAATCTAAACCAAATTTGTCCCCCCTCAATCTTTGACTTTCCTTGCTAAACACCAAATCCTATCCCCTCTTTAATGCCAAAATCTCTTCCTTGTGAGACAAGGTGAAGCCCTAGCCATTCTCTATATAAACAACCCCTAACCTAGCCATCCCTCCTCTCGAATCTCTCTAGCTCATACACACAATTCACACAAGAATTATAGCAGGAAATCCTAGACATCACAAGCATATCACTCCCTTGATCCTCACCCTCACACCACCGAAAATCACACCAAAACAATCCCTAACCACCACCGAAAATCACACAAAAAAACAGCAACCTAAACCACTCCTAAAACAGTCCTTAATCCCTTAAAAACGGTAACCTAAAAGAAACTTAGAACCTTTGAAATAATCACACCAAACCACACTAAAAAGAACACCAAAACAGTCCACCAACAATAAGCAGAAAATACAGAGGGAACGGTAGCAAAACCATAAGGAAACAGCAGCAAAACGGAGTCGGAATAGTAGCTCGAGTGGCCGAACAGCAAAGGAAGAGGCAAACCAGTGAACCGAAAAGTTGCGGAGCTTTATCCCCTTTCGATCTTCGTGGAGTGCGAGTCCGAGAGACAGCTTAAAAGGTTAGACCTGAGGGTATCTATCACACTTATTCCTATTTAATTTCTGGTTATTTATTTTGATTATATTTTCTGTATTTGTGGCATTTGTTGTGTGTATGATGCGTGTTGTGGGTATTGGATGAATGGAAGAGTGTCGTCTCTTGTGGTATATAGGATGGAAACCCAGACGTAAATTCTGTTGCTGAATCCGAATGGACGGTAGTGCGGTCTGTACTTGGGACACAACTCCACGTACCACTTGAGTAAAACGGCACCTCCTCTTGTTTTGAGTTGCTTTGGTTTATTTAATTCTTGTCATTTAAATTCTGCATGTTGTTTAATCCCATGATACGATCGAGTGCATGGGCTTAGTAAGTGCGATGAAAGGTTCCCTAATTGGAGGGTTAAAATCCTTCACCACGATGCTTTGCCGCACCGATTGATGTGTGTTCGGTTGAATGCGAAATACGTTCAATCGGACATACTTAGTTTGATATGATTGTCTTTATTTTCGTATGCATGATTCAACCGAGCGCATGGGCTTAGTAAGTGCGATGTGAGATCCCCTATGGGGATGGGCTAAAGCCCGTTACCACGAGGCTTTGCCGCGCCGGTTGATGTGTGTTCGTTTGGATACAAGATACGTTCAATCGGGCACACTATGTTTGATATTATTGCTTTTCATTCTATGTATGCATGATTCAGTCGAGCGCATGGGCTTAGTATGTTGGTCTAAAGGTCCTCTCTTTGAGAGATCAAGAGCCCCAAAAGGCCACCTTTACGGCAGTACTTCGCCGCGCCCTTTTATTTTGTGTTTATGTATTGCGTCCCATTTCATGCATCAGGTCTGTTCCCGTTCGAACGCGTTTACGAACGCAACTCGAACGCGCATGTGTTTTTGCCTTATCATGTGTCAGGTCTCATTTCCGTTCGAACGCGTTCACAAACGCCATACGAACGTGAGCATCCTGTTTCATTTCCGTTCGAACGCGTTCTCGGACGCTACACGAACGCGAACCTTCTGTTTTCCGTTCGAACGCGTTTACGAACGCTACACGAACGTGCACCCACTGTCTTAGTTTCATAATGCATCAGGTCTGGTTCCGTTCGAACGCGTTCTCGGACGCTACACGAACGCGAACCTTCTGTTTACCGTTCGAACGCGTTTACGAACGCTACACGAACGCGCACCCACTGAATCGAGTCATCTTCATTAGGTTTCATGCATAGTTTTCCTAGTAGCCATCCCCACATGTATGAATACAACTATGTTAATGAATTACAATCCATATGCTTGTGTCGTGATAACATTTGAGTATTATTTCTTGTGGTATATCGGATGGAAACTCAGACGTAAATTCCGTAGCCGATTCTGAATGGACGGTAGTGCGGTCTGTACTTGGGATACAATTCCACGTACCACTTGGAAAAGTGCCCATATGTATGTTTGTATGGTTAATATGTGTGCTTGTGTTTTCTTGAATGTAATATGCAAATAAAGTTGTATGTTTGTTGCTATTTTGATATATGTTAAGCATGCGATTTTAGATATGAGATATATGTGAAATGTGTGCATAAGTTTTATTTTGCATATGAGAATTTAGAAGCATGATACTCTTGGAAATAAGTGTTACTTAAGCCTGATTAAATTATTACATAAACCCTTTCATTACAAGTGACATGAGTAAGGGACCATTCCGAACCCAACGGTTTGAGGTCTTCCTTGCGAGGGGTGAGTGCGGCCTTAAATCTTTGTCCCGGTTCACACCGGGTGGCGACTCCATGTTATTTCGTACTTCCCAACTAGTGCCGCGAGCCTAGGAACGGCGTCGCCCAGGTCCTGTGTCCTATAGTCTGGCGACTCCACTGGGGATATGAGAATTGGCCCCGAAATATTGTCTTGTAATGAGTGGATTTATGTTTTAATTGGCCATGTCTATAGTGGATAAGTGAGGGTTTAATCAAGGGCAATTTGAGGCTAGGTAATGGTTTGGTGTCTTCCTTCACTCACTACCTTTCTAGAAGGAAAAGCTGTGAGGATACCTACATGACCATCTACTCGTAGCCTTTGTGATGGACTAATTTGGAGGACTCGTTGTTTATTCCTGACACCAAGCGATAAGAGCCTAAGAGGCTTGGGTATTTAAGTGAGCCTCGCTCCACCTTCCCTCTGGGGAATCTACAACGGGAAATCCATCTGACAGTCCGTCACACACCATAGCTCATTGGCACGTACCTTAGTGTATAAAAAAGGGATACGCTCACTTGGTCGCCTGAACCCTTGAGTGGGGAGACCTAGTTGTGGGCTATCCTTCGCCGGTGAGAGCCTTTGTCCATACTCTTGCAAATCCACCCATAGACCGGTTTGTATGGTTAAAGTAACAATTATTTCCTTGAGAATGTGCTTATGGACCATCCTCATTTGGATGCAGTTGGACTATTATCAGAAATGCGGGCTAGCTGGGCCATTTAAACTGGGGCAAGTTCGTATTGTATGACTATTAGGCCCAAGGCTTCTGAAATGTTGATGGGCCATTATGTGAAAATTATTATGTTATGTTTGTATTATCTCCCTCCTATGCTTGTGTTTGGGAACATTATCGTTTGGATCCATTTGGACCATTTTTCATGGGATATGGACTTGTTGGGCCATTTAATCTGGGACAAGAATGTATCCCATGACTATTGGGCCAAAGGCGTCTAAGTGTTGATGGGCCACCTTGTGTTTGTGTTCGGAGTATTATCATTTGGATTTAGTTGGGCTCCTTGCCATAAGATATGAACTTGTTGGGCCATTTAAACTGGGACGTGTTCACTCTTATGACAGTCAGCCCAAAAGCTCCTGAAATGATAATGGGCCGACTTGTTTGAAAATTTTATTGACTTAGTATGATTTATATGTTATATGCCTCTTATGCACATCATGCATACATACATCATGTTAAACCTTGTGTTCTGAAAGCCATCATAGATTCCCGTTGGGTTAGAAAAAAGGGAAGACTCATCAAAATACTGGGAACATACATGAGTGAATCAGATATTGAGGTGTCCCGTATGGATCAGTTGGAAAACGGTCTCGCCAAGGTCACTGAACAGTTGCAAGCCTTGACTACTGCCATGACAAATATGGCTGTGCCCCGTGCTGGGGGAAATTCTGAGAATGTAAGGCGCGAGGAGCCTCCGAATGGGTTGGGGGATGATATCCCCGCTTTTGATGATGATATGGCAGAGTATGCAACAGACAGAGTGATTGGGTCTCAAGCCGAGATACAGAAACTCAGGGACCATGTTGAATCCGTTACCCGCAAGATGAGGGGTAAGAATGAAGATTTGCTAGATTATGAGACAATGAAGTTTGAGGAGCAGTTGCCAGCGCAGTTTAAGATGCCGGATTTGGCTAAGTTCAATGGGAATGGAGATCCGAGGGTGCATCTCCGTCAGTATGTGTTTGTTATGAGTTCAGTTGGCTTGTCTCAGCGCCAGGTACAGAAAATGTTTGGGATGTCACTCGAGGGGGCACCCGTAGTATGGTACCATAACCTGGACAAGCAGGTTAAGGAAGATTGGAGGGAGCTAGCTGATGCTTTCTTAAAGCAATATGTCACGGACCTGGAGATTGACTTGTCACTCCGTGACTTAGAAAATATCAAGCAGAAGCCGGAGGAAAATTTCAAGGAATATGTGGACCGCTGGAGGAGCCAGCTTCTGAAGATGCAGACCCGGCCCTCAGAAAAAGACCAGATCAAAATGATCATCAAGGGCACCAAGCCCTCTATTTATGGAAAACTGAGGAGAATGACTTCGATGATTACTGATTTTCGACAGCTGAGGGAGACAGTTATGGATATTGAGGAGGAGGAAGCCGAGAACAGAAAGTTTTATGGACAGAACAGAAGGAATATTGGGGGACATTCAGGAACTATGCCTGCTACTGCTGAGGTCACTGCCATTAAGAACAGACGATTTTCTAACCTTGGTAAGCCTCTTTCAAAGGTATTCGAAAAGCTGAAGGCGCAAGGACTCTTAAAACCCTTGGAACCTAGGTCCATTCCAAATCCTGTGCCACCTCACATGAACTTAAACTTATACTGTCACTTCCACCAAGAAAAAGGCCATGACACCGACAACTGCGTCCGCCTCAGACATGAAATCCAAAACCTCATCGATGCCCATACAATACCCGACCCAGAGAAAGAACAACCCAATACACATAAACCCCCTACCAAATTACCACTCCGCCCCACCACCATGATAACCTTTTGCTTTCTTGAAACCTTTGACCTCCGAACCCTCAACCACCAAGCTTCTCATATGGGGATAAGGGATAACAATGGTGAAGAACCATGGGCTGAAGAAGAAGGCACTGTTGTTTCTCCTAGTTTATCTTGCACTTTTAATAAAGACATTGATTTTGTTTACCTGTTCGAACGTTTCCTCAACAATAATAAAGGCGATCATTTCATTTATCTGCCTAAGACTATTACTTTCAAACTTGCAACATGAGTGTGTTCAATCTTGGTAATGTGATGCTCAGAACGTAGGGAATCATCAAAGGAAGCAGCAAGCAGAAAAGATAAGTTAGCCATTCAGGAATTGGGAAATTGAGACAGTGGGACTGTTAGACTTGGAAAGAAATGGGTTCCTGGAACAAATCAGTGTAGACAGGTGGAAATGGTACATTCCCTAAGAGAAGAATGGTCATCAATGGAATTGACAGAAGACCTAACCTAACGGGATAAGAAAACTCATGCATACATGCATACCCGTAACATATTTTGCATTCCTTTTTGTGTTTTATGTTTGTTTTGTGTTCACAGGTTTTGAAGAAGAAAGAGAGAAAGCGGCAAATGAAAGCCAGTCAGAAGCATCAATATTAGCATCAGTATCAGCGTGGGGTCGAGGCCCACATCAGTATCAGTTCAGGGCCGAGGTCCACATTAGTATCAGCTTGAGGGCGAGTCCCACGTCAGCATCAGTTTAGGGGGGACCCACATCTGCATCAGTTTGGGGGCGAGGCCCATATCAGTATCAGATCGAGGGCGAGGCCCATATCAGTTCAGGAAGAAAGCCTACATTCAGTTTAGTTCAGGAAGAAAGCCTCATATCAGTATAGTTTGAGAAAAAACTCGGGAGGAATAAAGCCTCATGCCAGTATAGCTTGAGAATAAAGCTCAAGGGGAAGAAAGCCTCATATCAGTATAATTTGAGAACAAAGCTCAAGGGGAAGAAAGCCGCCTCATATATACTTTGAGAACAAAGCTCAAGGGGAAGAAAGCCTCATGTCAGCATAGTTTGAGAACAAAGCTCAATGGGAAGAAAGCCTCATGCCAGTTCAGTTCGGGAATAAAGCCCACACTCAGTGCAGTTCAGGAAGAAAGCCTACATCCAGTACAGTTCAGGAAGAAAGCCTGCATTCAGCTCAGTTCATGGAAGAAAGCCTACATTCAGTTCAGTTCAGGAATAAAGCCCACATTCAGTACAATTCAGAAGAAAGCATGCATTCAGCTCAGTACGGAGGAATAAAGCCTCATCTCAACACAGTTCGGGAACAAAGCTCGGAGGAATAAAGCCTTATCTCAACAATTCGGAAATAAAGCTCGAGGAATAAAGCCTCATCTACACAGTCGGGAATAAAGCCCACACTCAGTGCAGTTCGGGAATAAAGCCCACATTCAATACAATTCAGGAAGAAAGCCTACGTCCAGTAAACTCGGAAATAAAGCCCACATTCAGTACAATTCAGGAAGAAAGCCTGCATTCAGCTCAGTACGGAAATAAAGCCTCATCTCAACACAGTTCGGGAACAAAGCTCGGAGGATAAAGCCTCACCTCAGCAGTTCGGGAATAAAGCTCGGGAGGAATAAAGCCTCATCTTAACACAATTCGAGAATGAACAAGCCGGAATGGCACTCCAAGAATGGAAGCACGGTTCGGGAATGGACCATATCACAACACGGTTCGGGAATGAACCAGGGGTCGCAGCACCTCACCACCCAAATCAACTCAACACATGGTAAGTCAAGTGGCAGCTGGCGAGCCAGGTAAGTAAAAATGCATTGCATAACTTTGATAGGATTGTTCAAAGTCACACACTGCACAAGTCCCATCAAAGTGGGGGCGACTGTAGATATTGCATTTTGCGCATGTGAAACCCGATGATGAGTCTCAATTGGAGGCACTACCTTTTTAGCTAAGGATATTGCGGGAAACGGAGGTCGGAAGGGGAAATTCGGAAAAGTATGTCATCAAGTTCATTCCACAAGTTCACTGTCTTCGTTGGTGCTGCGTTCGTTCCTCCGTTCGAACCTCGTGCAGATTGCGGACGTTCGTGCCGCGTGCGAGGAGGCGTTCGAACGGAGCCGGTGATTCTGGTTTTGCTGCTAGCCTCACACCCCAGCCCATTTGGCCCCACAAAGCCCATAAAACACATCCCAAATTAAATAAATAAATATAAACATTAAATAAAATATTTAAATCATTTACTAATTAAATAAAACATAAAATAAAATCATGCCTAATATAAATAAATCAAATATATTATATACTAAAACTAAAAAGAAGATATGCCTAATTAAAATCAATCTTAACCAATTAAAGCCAATCACATATTTGACTTCCTAATTCAATAAGATATCCACCAATTTAAAAGTATTGACTTCCTAATCTAAACCAAATTTGTCCCCCCTCAATCTTTGACTTTCCTTGCTAAACACCAAATCCTATCCCCTCTTTAATGCCAAAATCTCTTCCTTGTGAGACAAGGTGAAGCCCTAGCCATTCTCTATATAAACAACCCCTAACCTAGCCATCCCTCCTCTCGAATCTCTCTAGCTCATACACACAATTCACACAAGAATTATAGCAGGAAATCCTAGACATCACAAGCATATCACTCCCTTGATCCTCACCCTCACACCACCGAAAATCACACCAAAACAATCCCTAACCACCACCGAAAATCACACAAAAAACAGCAACCTAAACCACTCCCAAACAGTCCTTAATCCCTTAAAAACGATAACCTAAAAGAAACTTAGAACCTTTGAAATAATCACACCAAACCACACTAAAAAGAACACCAAAACAGTCCACCAACAATAAGCAGAAAATACAGAGGGAACGGTAGCAAAACCATAAGGAAACAGCAGCAAAACGGAGTCGGAACAGTAGCTCGAGTGGCCGAACAGGAAAGGAAGAGGCAAACCAGTGAACCGGAAAAGTTGCGGAGCTTTATCCCCTTTCGATCTTCGTGGAGCGCGAGTCCGAGAGACAGCTTAAAAGGTTAGACCTGAGGGTATCTATCACACTTATTCCTATTTAATTTCTGGTTATTTATTTTAATTATATTTTTCTGTATTTGTGGCATTTGTTGTGTGTATGATGCGTGTTGTGGGTATTGGATGAATGGAAGAGTGTCGTCTCTTGTGGTATATAGGATGGAAACCCAGACGTAAATTCCGTAGCCGAATCCGAATGGACGGTAGTGCGGTCTGTACTTGGGACACAACTCCACGTACCACTTGAGTAAAACGGCACCTCCTCTTGTTTTGAGTTGCTTTGGTTTATTTAATTCTTGTCATTTAAATTCTGCATGTTGTTTAATCCCATGATACGATCGAGTGCATGGGCTTAGTAAGTGCGATGAAAGGTTCCCTAATTGGAGGGTTAAAATCCTTCACCACGATGCTTTGCCGCACCGATTGATGTGTGTTCGGTTGAATGCGAAATACGTTCAATCGGACATACTTAGTTTGATATGATTGTCTTTATTTTCGTATGCATGATTCAACCGAGCGCATGGGCTTAGTAAGTGCGATGTGAGATCCCCTATGGGGATGGGCTAAAGCCCGTTACCACGAGGCTTTGCCGCGCCGGTTGATGTGTGTTCGTTTGGATACAAGATACGTTCAATCGGGCACACTATGTTTGATATTATTGCTTTTCATTCTATGTATGCATGATTCAGTCGAGCGCATGGGCTTAGTATGTTGGTCTAAAGGTCCTCTCTTTGAGAGATCAAGAGCCCCAAAAGGCCACCTTTACCGCAGTACTTCACCGCGGCCTTTTATTTTGTGTTTATGTATTGCGTCCCATTTCATGCATCAGGTCTGTTACCGTTCGAACGCGTTTACGAACGCAACTCGAACGCGCATGTTTTTTTGCCTTATCATGTGTCAGGTCTCATTTCCGTTCGAACGCGTTCACAAACGCCATACGAACGTGAGCATCCTGTTTCATTTCCGTTCGAACGCGTTCTCGGACGCTACACGAACGCGAACCTTCTGTTTTCCGTTCGAACGCGTTTACGAACGCTACACGAACGTGCACCCACTGTCTTAGTTTCATAATGCATCAGGTCTGGTTCCGTTCAAACGCGTTCTCGGACGCTACACGAACGCGAACCTTATGTTTACCGTTCGAATGTGTTTACGAACGCTACACGAACGCGCACCCACTGAATCGAGTCATCTTCATTAGGTTTCATGCATAGTTTTCCTAGTAGCCATCCCCACATGTATGAATACAACTATGTTAATGAATTACAATCCATATGCTTGTGTCGTGATAACATTTGAGTATTATTTCTTGTGGTATATCGGATGGAAACTCAGACGTAAATTCCGTAGCCGATTCCGAATGGACGGTAGTGCGGTCTGTACTTGGGATACAATTCCACGTACCACTTGGAAAAGTGCCCATATGTATGTTTGTATGGTTAATATGTGTGCTTGTGTTTTCTTGAATGTAATATGCAAATAAAGTTGTATGTTTGTTGCTATTTTGATATATGTTAAGCATGCGATTTTAGATATGAGATATATGTGAAATGTGTGCATAAGTTTTATTTTGCATATGAGAATTTAGAAGCATGATACTCTTGGAAATAAGTGTTACTTAAGCCTGATTAAATTATTACATAAACCCTTTCATTACAAGTGACATGAGTAAGGGACCATTCCGAACCCAACGGTTTGAGGTCTTCCCTTGCGAGGGGTGAGTGCGGCCTTAAATCTTTGTCCCGGTTCACACCGGGTGGCGACTCCATGTTATTTCGTACTTCCCAACTAGTGCCGCGAGCCTAGAACGGCGTCGCCCAGGTCCTGTGTCCTACAGTTATTATGTATCCAGTACATAATATATCACTATATGCTTCATTAATGAAAACAACTCGCTAATGAAAACATAGGTTTAGAGAAGATCAAACTTACCTAGTAAGCTTGTTTCCAAGCTCTAATTTTCTTCTCTTTGTTGAAATATTGTAGAGAACTTCCAAAGCTTCTCTAAACACTTCTTTTACTTAGACTAATATTCTTAAATCTTACTTATTTTATCTTTCACAAGCTTGACTTTCTTAAGCTCAATCTTAATTAAAAACTTGCTCAAGCTTGCATTTTATAGCAAAACTTATGCAATTTTTAATTAATAAAAGTTCTAATCAACTTTTAGGTGGACTTAATCCAATTTGTCCAAATATGTATAATTAGGTGTGACTAATCACCTTTGTCTACTACTTTGATTTAATTCAATTAAATCAAGACAAAGTTTAACAAATGGATTAGTTCATTATCTATCACTTTGATTTAATCCAATTAAATCAAGACAAATATACCTCTTATTATATATTTGTAATTATCAAAATATCCTCCAATGGTAGAGATATTTATGAAATGATAACAAAGTCCTTGTGTGATTTTGGATTAATCCAGTTAATCCAATTGGGTCAAAGTAAATAATTAATGTTATCTAGTAACACTTAATTATTTTAATTGATAATTATAATATCAAATATTATTTATTATCAAACATTATCGGCTACCCAAGTGCTCAACGAGTACACTTAATATTGTGGGACTCTATAAGTCTAGACACATTCGTCACTTATATGTAGGTAATTCGGCTACCTCCGAATTCGCGAAGAACACAGACGATCTTTCTGAATTATACAAGTCGAGGTCATCACATATGTTTAACAATTCCTCTGTCGTAGGCTATCCGAGTTATATTTAGGAAATATAGATTACACCGTCAAGTTTCCGAGGCGCACATCTCATGTCGACATGTTCATGATTCTTTACAACTAATCAGAACACCATTTGTGATATATGTGATCCATCCTAGGTGATCGGCTTTGGCCAAAATCTTAAGAATCGTGACTTACTTACATGGATACCTAAACCCTTTATGGTACACATACTGCTCGACGGATCCTATCTTGATAGTACTTGATTAACGAGTCCATCGGTCCATACCTAACGAACATCTAGCGGTCAGACCATGAAAGCTTTATAACATATATGGCATCAAAATGTGGAGGATCACACACATAATCATTGCTATCTATAGTCAAAGTATCAAATATTCTACTCGACTCGAGGAGATTCCTATTGACGGTGGTGTGTATTTCCAACTATTAGGAATCACATGTTATCCATTCAGTATTCACTCCAACGAATACCCACATGTCTATACGAGCTTCCATTGCTCATGGTACATTAGGTTAAACCATTGGAACTCCAATTCCAATATACGACATGTGCTAATATTCTAGGTTATAGGAATTCAACCGTATTCCAAAATAAACGACTATGAATATTTACTTTAAGAATAATTTATAATAGTAATACTATCCCAATGTCAGACTACCCAGTGTCCAGTATTACTACATGACTATTCTAAGGTCGATATCATTATTAGCATATTTATATATCAATGTAATATGCATAATGTCATTATCATTAATAAGGTTTGAAATGAAAATAAAGTTATTTTATTAGTAAATAATAAAATTTAACTTACAATACATTATTTGAATTGGCGCTCTAAGCACCAACTCTAACATACGTTTGGTGCACCGCCATCTTGATTGGTTCATATTGAATTCTTAGTTGTGCAGGTTATGTTGTTTTCGATAATACCTGTCTAAATAAACATGCAAATATCTAGCACACAAAAATGGTAAACATAAATTGAAAAACTAAAAATAAAATGCTTGAATTGCCTCCCAGCTATCTATAAGTTTAACATCTTTAGCCATATGTAACCACCCAAGTGGTCATGGTGGTTTCATTGTAGTAGATCGGGTAGTCTCGTATGTTTTCTTTTTTATTATATACCAGTGATTATGACATGAAAAAAACTATTTGGCTGGCTACAGCAGAGAAACTATGGAAGGTCCACCAACTATTGGCTCCACATTCAGGTCAGGATCTGTAAATTTTCAACCAGTTTGAAATTCTGGACTGCATATGTTGTAAAATTGGCTCAACCTATTTTTTATCTTTTCAATGATCATCTTCAGGTGAACATTGACTCTTGAGTTCCTCTTATTGCAACGCCTTGGGAATGGCTTTAGTTTCAGCTGTGGAGGATCTTCTTTGCATGGCTTCACTATGCTCGTTGGTTGCTTGACTACTGGTTCACCCTACGTGTAGGCTTGAATACATGGAGATGCACTTAACACCTGGTCATTGTCTATATCAACTCCCTTGTCTACAATGTCTATCCTGCGACATTCTTCATCACCTTAAGGACTCGGCATGACTTTGAAAACACTAAATGTGACTTCTTTGTTCTGCACTCACATTGTCAGTTCACCTTTCTGTACATTAATGATCACTTGGCTTGTTGCCAAGAAAGATCTCCCAAGGATAATTAGGATGTCATGATCCTCCTCTAGATCAAGGACAAAGACATCAGCAGAGAAGTGGAACTTATCCACCTTAACCAATATATCCTTTACTATTCATCACATGTAGGTGATAGATCTATCTATTAGCTGCAATGTGATGGTGGTTAGCATCGCCTCTACTAGACCCAATTTTTTATAGATGGATAAGGGCATGAGATTGATACTTGCATCCAAATCGCATAATGCCTTACCAAAGTCTCGATTCCCAATAGTACATGGTATAGTAAAACTGCTAGGATCCTTCAGCTTTGAAAGGAGCTTCTCATGTATGAAGACACTACACTCCTCTGTGAGTGCTACTATTTCAAAATCAGTTAGCTTCCTTTTCTTGGACATTATCTCATTCATAAACTTCACATAGTTAGACATTTGTGCTAACGTGTCTGCGAATGGGATGTTGATATGAACCCTTTTAAAGATTTGTAGGAAATTGACAAATTGATCATCCAACTTCTTCCATTGAAAGTGCTAAGGGTATGACAAATATGTATTTGAGATGATGGGTGGTTTATACGGATGAGTTATTGTACTGTTCTCTTCTTTCGATATTGTTTCCTCCGGAAATGTCGCTTCCTTGTCTTAACTGCCTTGGTCCTTAGGGGAATCTCTAATCCACTATTGAGGGTAATGCCAGACACTGCTCCTTATGGTTGGCCTCGGTATTGTTAGGAAATGCCCATTTATGTTGATTTGTAATAGAATATGTGAGCCGCCCAATTTGTACTTCTAAGGATTTCATAGTTGCCCTCATATTTCCTATATGGGTTTAAATGTTGTTCAGCATTGACTTATTCTTTTCAAACCTCTATGTAGATTTTTCAACAAATGTACTCACAAAGTCTTCTAAGGATGGTTTCTGCTCAGCCCTTTGATTGTTGAAGCCAGAAGGATGTTGCAAGGCATTTTCTGTGTTCGCATATGACATGGAACATAAAATTAGAGTTTGGAAATCTAGATAAAAGCTTGGAGCTATGACTACCATTCTAGAATCACTTGACCACCTTTAAGTGACCTAGAATTTTTCAATGGTCACTTCATTATGAGATTCTATATTGGTTTGTATTTTGATTCAAAGAAAAATATATATATGTATTTAGAATATATATATATATATATGTTTATTGTATAACATGTGTTGATGTTGGTTCTGATGTTAAAATTATTTTAGGATGTTTTTGAAAGTGTTTAAGGTTTTTAAGAAAATTAAAAAAAATTAAAACAGCAGCATGCACAGCATGCTACGCAAGCAAGCTGCATGCACAAGTTGTGTGCTGCACAAGCATGCACACGCATGCACAAGTTGTGTGTTGTGCAAGCTACGTGCTTGCGCTACGCGTGTTAGACGTGCACCACGCGCATGATTTGATTTTCTCCCGTTTTGGTTTTTTTGGACTCCGATTCATCTCTGATTTTTTCCTATACACTCGTAATGGAATATAGTATTCCATTAAAATATTTAAAAATACACACATGCTTAATTATCATGGGTTAGACCCATTTTCGATGTGCGGGGCACCGATCCGACCTTATGGGTCCCATAATCACCCCCAATAACTTTTGGCCATGCAATGTTCATTCTACCACTCCTCGGTATTTGATCATTCCTCGGGGAAGAAAAACACCATCAACAACCCATAAATTGGAAAGTCTCTATTAACTGTTTGAATTTTCCCTTCTTATGAGCATACACTAACCATGAGCTAGATAAGTATGGATGACAATGAATTGACTATGACGGGATCCCATTATATGTACTTGACATATTTAAATAACGGATATGAAAAATTGATTAATATCTGATCCTAACATATCATCCATCGTGCGGATCCCCTTTTACACGGGAATTTTACCTCTATTAGAATGGGGATGCTAATATTTATACCCGATTTGTCCAACTGGTTGACTGATACCTCTTATTTTGCTTGGCCGATTATGTAATATCGCACATCACTTGGGATTGATGCTATTGATTTTCTTACAAGTGTTGAGCCTCTCAACTAGTAGAAGGTCTCTAAGGTGGATTTGGACTAATGCTAAGAATAAAATCGTGAGGGGATAAGGCTTCAGAGTTGGGTCATCTTAGGCTGCCAAAACAGATAAGATTTGACTAGTTTGGTCAGGTCATTTCAAATGATATTAGAGCCAACTCTGAACCGGAAGTGTGTCAATGAGGACATTGAGCCATAGAGTGATGGATTATATCGCTTGGGGAGAGGTGCTAGTGATGTCTTTATAAGTGTTATCTCTATTAGGTGACCTCTTGGATGAGCTTAGGTCAATATTTAGAACAAAATCATGGGAGTTTAGGATTTAAGAATTGGACTACCCTGAATCGTCAAAATAAACAATATCTAACTAATTGGGCCGAATTTTTTGCTCATATTCTCTCACTCTGTTATAAAATTAGAAATTACATAAGTGATAACTGGACCTTTGTTGTACTTTTTTGAGTAGCTTGGTTTCTAATTAGTGCATTTATGAGTTCCACTAAGCAAAGTTATTCATGGAAATTTTCCAGAATCAAAGGAAGACAAGCCGACAATGATTGGGTATAAATCATTTTTTTTAAAATGATTTAACTGATGAGTGGTATCCTCCTCTCGATTGACCGACGGTGGCTCTATACGAATTATACAGAATCTTTATCCATTCATGGAATGATTTTCCTAAATTCAAAAATGAGAAATAATATTTATTTTTGTTGTAAAATAAGAGAAAAGAAAAAGAGATGATACCTTGAGAGATGCAAGCTTTTCTCATTGATTCTGAATGATTTGATACAAAACTACAAATGGGTTCCTCTATATTTATAGAGATGAGTTATGGTGGGATAAGTTATATAATAATATAAAATTATAAGATAAAGATTAAGTAGTTGGGATCACCAAAATTTACAACACTCCCTCTTGGGCCCGACTACTTTAGTCCTATATAATTTGTTTGACTTCTGGATGGAATAACATTGCCTCGTGAAAACCTTACCAGTAAAACCCAGTGGGAAAAAACCTGGTCGAAGGAAAAAGAGTACAATTTACTTGTGTCACGTCAATAAATATGCTCCCCCTGATGAAAGATATAGTCAAGATAATTTACTAATTCGACGCATGCTAATACTATACACAAGCTTATCAAATGTTGATGTCGGTAAAGCTTTCATAAATAAGTCTGTAAAATTATAGGTTGATCGTATTTGCTTGATATCAATTTTTTTGCTCTGCTGGAGCTCATGAGTATAAAAGAATTTTGGTGAGATATGCTTGGTTCTATCTCCTTTGATGTACCCTTATCTAATTTATGCAATACATGCAGCATTATCTCCATATATAATTGTTAGAATACCAGCGGCAAAGTTTAAGTTGCATGTGCCATGAATGTGATGAATAAGTGACCTTAACCATATACATTCTCTGCTTGCTTCATGTAGTGCAATTATATCCGAGGGATTAGAAGATGTGGCAACAAAAGACTGCTTTGTAGATCGCCAGGAAATTATCGTGTTATTATAGGGTAAAATATACCCTGTCTGTGAACGTGCCTTATGAGGGTCAGAGAGATATCATGTATCAGTATAACCAATAAGACCTGGATTTTATGTTAGCTCATTTGAATAAAACAGTCCCAAGTCTTTAGTCCCATGGAGATAACGAAAGATATGTTTGACGCCATTCCAATATCGTCGAGTTGGCGCAGAACTAAATCTTGTTAATAAATTAACCGAGAATGCAATATATGGTCTGGTGCATTGAGATAAATATAGCAAGGCACCAATTGCGCTAAGATATGGTACCTCTGGACCAAGTATCTCTTCATTATCTTCTTTAGGACATAATTGATCCTTTTTAGGATCGAGAGATCGGACTACCATGTGAGTACTAAATGGATGAGCATTATCCATATTGAAACGTTTGAGAATTTTTTCAATATATGTAGACTGATGGATAAATACTCCGTTTTTATGCTCGATCTACAAGCCGAGACAATATTTCATTTTTCCCAAGTCTTTCATCTCAAATTCTATTTTCAAATATTCAGTATTTTTTAGAAGCTCTTCAAGGGTTCCAATTATGTTCATATCATCGACATATACTGCTATAATAGCAAAACCAGTTTATGACTTTCTAATAAATACACATAGGTAGAAAGAATCATTTATAAATCCTTCTTTCATCAAATATTCACATAAACAACTATACCACAAGCGTCCAGATTATTTCAATTCGTATAAAGATCATTGTAACTTGATTGAACAACTATACCACAACCATTTGATTTATATGCTTCATGTTGAGTTTCTAAGGTCAAACCAAGATCGATTTAAGCGTAAAACATGTGTGAATACAACAAAGTTAAGTTGCGGAATACTCACTTTGATCGGCTTTTGGATTCGACGAACACAAAAATTTTCCTTGCTCCTCATAGAAGCTCACGGCTTTGCTCCATTTTTGTGCTCCTTGTTGAATCTCCAAGCTCCAAGATTTATGTGTGATTTCATGCCCAAGGGTGGGTTTCCCTATCACCTTTGAATGACTCATAATGTGTGCTAGCACCTTGGAAATTTTGCGACAAAATTCCCTTAAGCTTCATGCACCTCTCGGCCATTGAAGAAAATTGAGAGAGAAAAAAAATGGCCCAAGGCCGAATTTGGGATGAGAAGAAAGAGATGAAGTTGTGTTGGTTCTATTGTGTATTTGTTTTCAAAAAACAAAAATCAATTACCAAATCCCACTTTCCAAGAAAAATGGTACAAGGCTTTAAAAGCCTTTCAACTATTCACATCACTCAAAGTGACTAGACATCACATCACTCAAAGTGACAAGACATCCATCATTTGAATGACTAATGATTTGACGCTTGATGTGACTTGTGGGCCGCACTTGAATTCGAAATGCGAGTGGGCCCGCAAACACTCCCGGGCTCGGGTTCGCTAATTCTGAATTAATGAATTTTCCGTTGCGACGTAATTAAATCAAATTTAATTAAATAATTATGCCTAGCAAAATTACTATTCACATCGCTAGCAAATTAATTCTAAATTAACTCGTTCGCCCGAATTAAAATCTAATTTTAATTTCGCGTCGAAATCCAATTTCATATAATATATCGAATATATTATTTTATCGATTAATTCCAAATTAATCGTTTTCTATATTTAAATAATATTTTATCCCAGATAAAATATCTTCGTAATTAATCCTAGATTAATTTTCTCTCTCTAATAATTAATCCCAGATTAATAATGTGCGAGTCATACGTCATCGGTGAATCTTCGGGAAGCGACCCATGAGATCCCCGGATATGTTGGCAGTAAATCCGGTTGTCGGACTATCCGAACACGTACGTACCTAGTACTACGCTTTTACCGATTTATAAGACTTGGTTGGCTTCTGGCAAAACACCGTGCCTACCCAATTCTCCAGAAACATTCTTAAAGGAATATGTAATCTTTATCAGGCGTAGTATATGTAGTATTGCGTATTACGATCCAGCATCGGATGTCACGTGCTAGGCCTGGGGCTGGAATTGTGTCTGCCCCGTACGAAGCACATATCAGATCAATGGTAACTAGTCACTATAATCGGATAATCATGACCTAGTCATATTATCCCGATGACTGCAGTACATAAGAGCACCAGTTTCGTATCCTACGTGATCATCATCTCCACTATGACTGGAGTGATACTTCCATCTTGACATCACACCCAATACACTACGATTCTCAATATACCCAAAAGAGGGTACACAGAACCTGTACCATCGGTAAACACAACCTCCTATTACACTTGCATGAGTATCCAATATCCAAATATATGAGAACTATGCCGTTATGCTCCCACAACGCGCACAAGTGTAATACTAGTCTATTCCGCATTATCGATGTCCAATCTCGATAATACTACGACTAGGGATATTTAATGATTAAAACTTTGTGGATTGATACTGTCTCATATCATCTCAATCCGAAACTAATCATAAGGACCTTTTATCATTTATATATCTTGGTAATCTAATTACAAATGATAAAAGAGCAATTTCCTTTGTCACATAGTTAATTTGTACAACAACATCCATGATCTGTACAAATAGTGATGCTATGGGTCATAATTGTCCAACAATCTCCCACTTGGCCTATAGCCAATCACTCAAGTGTCCTACACTCGAACTATGTACTGTTCGCTCAAACTTCTGCTGAGAAAATGCTTTCGTCAGTGGATTTGCAGTGTTATCATCTGATGCGATTTATTCGATCATCACATCGCCACGATGTATGATCCGAGGGAATCAGATGAATATTTGAAGTATATATCTGGATCGTTGATGAGACCATTAATTCTTTAGCCTGTGTTGTAGCCTAGCTCAGCTGCTAACAGAACTACTCCTAATCTGATTAGGATTATTATCAATCTAAAAGGCTTCTATTCTGCCTTAGCAGTGCAGCAATATTCAGCTTTTGTTGTTTATTCGGCAACAGTATCTTGCTTGGAAGATTCCAGCTCACTGTTCCGTTATTCAAACTATATAGTACCGTTATTACGACTTATAGTCATTTTTATCGGTTAGGAAACTTGCAGTAGTGAATCCAGTCACTTCAAGTTCTCCTCCTCCATATGTTGGTGTTTGCTAAGGTCCCAAGATCATTAACAACCATGAAATAAGTGCGAATACAAATCAACAAAGTTGCGGAATACTCACATCGATCGGTTGAGCGACGCTTTGATGAACAAAACTTCAAAAACTGCTCACTGGTTGCTCGGAAGTGGCTGTGTGCAGTTCACTGATTTTTGGCCATTGGAGGTCATCTTCCAAGCTCCAAGCTTCGTCAAACGATTCCCGGCTCATAGGTGGACTTCCCTATCACCTTCGCATGACTTCGTAGTGTGCTAGCACTCCCGATTTTGCCACAAAATCGCGACTCTAAGCTTCCCTTTTTCTTCTTGATTCTTGGCAGTGGCTGCCAAAACCAGAAGTAAAAACAGCCCTCCATGGGCGTGAGAGAGGAGAGAAAAATGAAAGAGGAGAGATGATGTGTTGTTAGGTTAAAATGTGTATCTAATACACAATATATATTTTCAAAAAATAAATAAAGAATTTACCAAATATTTGGCTTTCAAAAAGTCAAATAATCAAATCCAACAACCATTCCAACAACTACCATCAAGTCACATCAATCAATCAATCAATTGTCACATCACTCAAAGTGATATGATTTGACGCTTGATGTGACTAGCGATTTGATGCTTGATGTGACTTGCGTGCCGCACTCGTATTCGAAATGCGAATGCGCTCGCAAACACTCGTGGGCTCGGGTTCGCTAATTCCAAATAAATGAATTTTCCGTTGCGACGCAATTAAATGATTACGCCTAGTGAAGTCACTATTCACGTCACTAACGAATTAATTCAAATTAATTCATTCGCCCGAATTAAAATCTAATTTTAATTCCGCGTCGAAATCCAATTTCGTTTAATATATCGAATATATTAATTAATCGATTAATTCCAAATTAATCGTTATCTCTCTTTAATGGATATTTTATCCCAGATAAAATATCTCCGTAATTAATCCCATATTAATTTTCTCTCTCTTCTAATTAATCCAAGATTAATTTAGAGTGTGAGTCATACGTCATCGGTGAATCTTCGAGAAGCGACCCATGAGATCCCCGGATATGTTGGCAGTAAATTCGGTCGTCGGACTATCCGAAAACGTAAGTACCTAGTACTACGTTTGTACCGATTTACAAGACAAGGTTGGCTTCTAGCAAAGCACCATGCCTTCCCAATTCTCCAGAAATATCCTTACAGGAATAAAGGATCTAATCATGCGCGTAGTATACGTAGTATTGTGTATGTCGATCAGTACCGATGATCACGTGCTAGGCCTGAGGCTGGAATTGTGTCTGCCCCGTACGAAGCACATGTCGGATGTCTGGTAACTAGTCTCTATAATCGGATAAACATGACCTTGTCATTTTATCCCGATGACTGCAGTACTTAAGAGTACTAGTACCGTATCCTACGTGATCATCATCTCCATATGACTGAAGTGATACTTTCGTCTTGACATCACACCCAACAGACTACGATTCTCAATATACCCAGCATAGGCGTACACAGAACCTGTTAAAGCCCTTGACGACCGCAACCAAAGTATATTAATTGTCGCAAGTATTAGCGGTGCAAGTCTCAGGTTAAGACCAAATACACCTACCCTGATTTCGGACTTCCATAGACACATAGTCATACTACCAATGGAATTCCGAGGGGGTCTATCCAGAGTGAAGCTGTTTCCCGTACCATCGGTAAAACACAACCTCCTATTACACTTGCATGAGTATCCTATACCAAATATATGAGAACTATGCCGTTGTGCCCTCACAATGCGCACAAGTGTAATACTAGTCTTTTACATATTATCGATGTCCAATCTCGATAATACTCTGACTAGGGATATTTAATGATTTATCCTTCGTGGACTGATACTGTCTCATATCATTCTCAGTCTAGGAAAAATCATAGGGACCTCCCATCATTTATATATCTAGGTGATCTAATCACAAATGATAAGAGTGCAATCTCCTTTGTCACATAGTTAATTTGTACAACAACACCATGATGTCAAATAGTGACGCTATGGGTCATAATTGTCCAACAATCTCCCACTTGGCCTATAGCCAGTCACTTGAGTGTCTAACACCCGAACTATTTACGGTTGGCTCAAACTGCTGAGAAAATGCTTTCGTCAGCGGATTTGCATGATTATCGTCTGATGCGATTTATACGATCATCACATCGCCACGATGTATGATCCGAATGAATCAGATGAATAGTCGAAGTATGTATCTGGATCGTTGATGAGACCATTAATTCTTTAGCCTGTGCTCAAGCCTAGCTCAGCTGCTAACAGAATTATATCTAATCTAATTAGATTTATTATCGACCCAAATGGCTTCTATTGCTGCCTCAGCTGCAGCAACAACCCGCATTTGTTGTTTATTCGGTAACAGTATCTTGCTTGGAAGATTTCCAGCTCACTGTACCGTTATTCAAACTGTATAGTACCGTTTACGACTTATAGTCGTTTTATCGGTTTAGGAAACTTGCTACAGTGATCCGTCACTTCAAGTTCTCCATCTCCTTAGTTAAGACAGCATCCTTAGTTCTCTAAGATACTAACGGATGTTCTTAACATCAATCCAGTGGCTATCACTCGGATTGGCCTGTTTGTGTATCCATATGCTCAAAGCGTATGAGACACCAGGTCACGTACATTTTTCAATGTACGATTTCTCAGAGAGTTTTCTCGAAAGGCAAGCTTTCACCGATTTTTATTATGGGAATATCATTTCCAAGAAATGACATATATTATCATTATTGTATAGGACAACCACTGTCAGTGCGCTCCTACTAACCTCCTTATATACACAAGAATCATTTCGTTTTGAATTAAATCATAAACTATTATGATTACATCAAAACGATAATTCCAAGAACCTATGCTTGCTACAATCCAAACATGGATCGAACAACCTGTAAACCTGGTTTGCTAGTTTTAGTACGACAAAACCGACAGGATGTTGTAAACTTCCTCCATAAGGTTCCTTTTCAGGAAAGTGATTTTCCCGTTCAGCTGTATATTTCATAAATGAAACATGCAGCGTTAGCAAGCATTATCCAAATGGATTTACCGTGGCAACAGTTGAAAGGTTGAATCGTAGTCAACACAATGTTGATAACGATACCTTTCCGCTAAAAGCCTAGCTTTATACGTTGGTATGTTGCCATCCATGTATGTCTTCCTTGAAGACTTATATAGTACCAATAGGCACAATGCCTTGTGGTACTTCAACTAGTATCCAAACAAAGTTGATATACATGGAATCCATTTCGGACTCATGGCACTTTTCCATATTTGGGAGTTGATACCTTGTATCATTTCCTCATACGTAGTCAGTTGGTATACCTCAATAAGATAGACATCTTTATGAGGTGAGATCAGAAACCCATAACCTAGGTTGTTTTCTGACTCTCTCCGACTTACGTGGTTCTTGTGTATTCGAAGATTAATGGTATAGTTTCATCCTTGATGAACTATAAATGTTCCATTAAGGAATCGGTGCCTTGATAGTATTACTCCGATTTTCATCGAGTTTTACTATCCTCCCACTGACCACTGCATATCAGTATTCCTCTTAGGAAAATCGCATGGTGAGCAACAATTACATTGTTCTCATGTGAGTTGTATAAGTACAATACTTATGGTATCCCTAGGATAACCTACAACTGGCACTTATCCAATTTGGGTTTTAGTTTGGTATCATCCAAACATATGCCCAGCATTCCCAAATGTTCAGGAATGAGAAACCCGATTTCTTTCCCATTCATATCTAATATTAAATCTGTCAAACAGATTTTATAGAAACTTATTCTAAATAAGTTCTGCACTGTTTATGTGTATCCGTTGAAGGAAATGGTAGCTCAGAGCGACTCATGATTAACCTTATCATGTCCAACAAAATTTGGTTACTCTGTTCGGACACACCGTCAAACTGACGTGTTCTGGGAGGAGTCCTCATTTGAAAGAATACTTTACTCTTTCAAGTATATTAGAAACTTATTGCTTAAGTATTTTCCATTACGGTCTAACCGTGACGGTTTAATACTTTAGCCGATTGTTTGTCTACTTCGTGTCGAAACTCTAAAATTTTCTGATTTGTGTTCTTCAAAAGAGACACATAACCATAACGCGATGCCACATCCGTAAAGGTCACGAAATATTCATATCCACCTCTAGCCTAGCTAGACATGGGCCCACTTGCTTCATTATAAACTAGGGCTAACAGATCTGTGGCATTTGCACTTTTACTAAGTAAAAGTGTTATAGGCACATTGCCCTATAAACTAGATTCATAGACTTTATTTGAATAGAATCAAATCAGTCCGAGTACCCACTCTTCAAAAGTGTGGATATACGAGTCTTGTTTTAGATTGTGTCCCAGACAACAATGCCACAATATGTTTCTTCTGATCAAATCAGTTTGAGCTATTTGTTTGTCATTTTATATGTTTTAGATATTATTTATATTCAAAATATAAATTCTTTCATTCAAATCTAATGTGATTATCTCAATATCATATTTATATAATAAAATACTTTAGTGTTCTAGAATATAAAGGTTCACCCGCAGCGGGTTAAACACTGATATAGAGATAATGTTTCTAGTCAAACTAGTTACATTATAACAGTTTCCAAATTTAGGTACACACCTGAAAGGTAGTTCCTAAATTTAGGTATCTACGGTTAAAACAGCGACTTTCGTCCCGTTTCCATATGCGCAGATTAAATCTCAATTGAGGTCAGTATCCTGCTCATAGCAGATTCTGAATATCAGTATATATATATTTTATGTCCCACACTTAGTATTTAAAATCCAATTTCAATACTAGTAGTGAACACAATTTGACAAACATATTTGAAGTCAGATCCTTGCTCGTCTTCAAATCCTTCATGCCTGCTTTGTTCAAACGGAAGTCACGCTTCCGCGATCCCGTTTGCCACAATTTCGGCAGACATTTTGGGATATGTCATTTATCTTCCTAGAAGATTATAATGATTTTGCCTTTGCCCTTTTCAACACTCCAGAAGCCTTTGGCCAAGCCTTGGCCTTCTAGAATATCGAAGTAAAGTGCGCCTTGCGCTACTTGCCTTATTAAAAATTTTGACTTTGTCTCCTTGAGAATAGTCATTAACTCTCCAAGAGTTATTATTGCAATTTTAGTACTTCTAAAACCTAAGTATAGATTTATGAAGATCCTTCAATTTCAGTATCATACTTTAAGGATCTAATCCTTAGTTCTGATTCAGAAATTAAGGAGTCTACTGCGACAAGCTTAATGGATTAAGCACTAAAGTTATCATTACATAAATCTTCCAAAGATTATACTCTACTATTTGCTTAACTCCCGGCTTAGGCCTAATATGTTATTTTATCAAATAAAGTAACTTATTAGTTTCCAGGATCATCCTGAAATTTATTCCCAATTTGAAAATTAAACCATTTAAATACATTTTCCCTAGGATTATGTTTTAAATGTTAATCTTTCAATTTTATCTTGATTCTAATAGTCCAACTATTTAATCAACGATTTAGGTACTATTTATTATAATGATTACAATAGTCCAACTATTTAATCAACTATAATTAATAGATTGAAATCAATTATATTGATTACTATAATCCAATTATAAAATCAACTATAAATGAAAAGTTTGAATATAGTCCAACTATTTATTAAAACAACGATTTAAATATTAGTCCAACTAACATTTAATTTATTTGACGAATGATATTTGAATGAGCGCGTATGGCAAGTAATTAAACGAATATTGCAAATTCAATTCTTGCCTCCCACTATTTTTCGGCGAGCCTCTCTAACCCTCTGTCGAGTACTCGGGAAACTGTGTTTCCTAGTGGGCTAGGATCCCGTTAAATATCACACAATCTTGACTTTGGCCAACAAATTGTATGATAATTAACTAAGTAGATCTCTAAGATCGATTGGATCTAATCCAATTCCTAGATCCGGTAGGGGGACATCCAAGTCCGAAACATATATCTAATATATGCCAATACATCCAATGTATTACCTAACCTTTTCCTCTGAATCAACTAAGCCTTGGCTTTGGCACAACAAACTTAGTGATCCCAGTTAAGCGCGACTCATTGACCATGGAAAGCTTCGTAATCAATGTCGATGGACAAGAAGTGGTCTTGACTTTGGCCAACAAACCACAACTTGGACAAGACACCAATATGGAACAAAGCTCTCGTGATTCAAACACATCCTCGACGGACAAAGGCCTTGACTTTGGCCAACAAGCCAATGCCAGTCTCGAATCTTGAGTAAGAATCACTCAATGGAAGGAAAAACGCTTAATATTTTGCTAGGGTTTTTCGAGTGCAAATTGGCAACCAATTTATTATCTTTGTTAAGGTCTCATCATCATACACCCTTAAACATGCATTCTAAATACATAATAAAGCGCGTATAAATAAAATAATAATGATATGCGGATGGATACTGTACACATTGATCCTAGATCAAATATATCCCTTTCTCTCTCTCGCTAGCACATGTATTACTTCTACCCATTACACTACACTTCTAAAGAAACCTCATTTACATTGAGGGGAATATGTGGGAAGAGAATACAAAGAATATAGAGGTAAAAGGCTGGACACGCAGGACCAATTAATAAATCAAATTTATTACAACAATTTCTAAAATTGTCCCACCCATCTAATATCCATCCGATATACATTATTCATGCATCGCAACCATGTATTCACACAAGCATGTTATCAATCAATCTAATCAAATTAATTAATCTAATAATTAGTGATCATCCAATGTTCAAACAACGATTTGATTTTGTTCGAGTCAAACTCGTTTTGCGAATAAGTACTCAAAGTACGAATTCTCGAATTAAATTAAACTACAACATTAAATCCAATTTATATGTATTTAATTCTAATTCACTATTTAATTCCAAATTAAACATTACACTTTATTAATGAACTTTTACGACTTAAATTCCAAATTTAATCGTTACGGGTCTCAAAGCCCGATTGACGTCCAACGTCAATTCAATTAAAGTCCAATGGGCCTTTAATTAATTTCTTCTTAAGGCGTGGACTTTTGGTCAACTCGGGTCGAACCCAATAACCAAAGTCCAATCAGGGAGTTACCCCATAAGCCCAGAAATCAATTTTGGCCCATTAGGCCCAATTAAACTTTAAAGGTCCATTAGTCGCGTTTGGGCTTTATGGATGCGGTTTTGGGCCCAATTGGATCCAATCCATTTGGCCTAAACCTAACTTGGTAAACCAAGCCCAATAAGCCCATTTACAACATTACAAGCCCAAATCCAATTTAAGGCCCAAATAATTAAATTCCAAAAATTCCAAATTCCCAATTTAATTACACAAAGTGTATTACACAATTAATTACCCAAATCAATATTTCCAAAATATGAATTAGCCTAATTAATCATGCTTAATTACATCAATTAGTGTCCAACACATTTTGGTCAAAAATCAAACCCATACATGCTTAAAAGCTCTCGGCAATGGGGACTAATTTTATGTCCGATTCGGTTTCAATCCAATTAATTCCACAATCGACATTAAATCAACATCCTCAATCGTTTCAAGTCATCCAATGATCAACGAAACAAAAATTACCAAGAATTTAGGGCACTCATGTATTCGGCCAACACAAGAAATTTGGGGAAATTTGTTCCAAACACAATTTCATCAAATTAATCCAATCAATCATCAATTAAAACACATTTAAGCGATTTAAGCTTAAGAGTTTCTAAGGTCAAACCAAGATCAAAACATTTCATCAATTAAAACCATTATTGAGTTTCTAAGGTCAAACCAAGATCGATTTAAAAGCGTAAACATGTGTGAATACAACAAAGTTAAGTTGCGGAATACTCACTTTGATCGGCTTTTGGATGCGACGAACACAAAAATTTTCCTTTCCTTGCTCTCCTAGAAGCTCACGGCTTTGCTCTATTTTTGTGCTCCTTGTTGAATCTCCAAGCTCCAAGCTTTTGTGTGATTCCATGCCCAATGGTGGGTTTCCCTTTCACCTTTGGATGACTCCTAATGTGTGCTAGCACCTTGGAATTTTTGCGACAAAATTCCCTGAAGCTTCATGCACCTCTCGGCCATTTAAGAAATTGAGAGAGAAGAAAATGGCCCAAGGCCGAATTTGGGAGGAGAAGAAAGAGATGAAGTTGTGTTGGTTCTATTGTGTTGTGTTTTCAAAAAACAAAAATCAATTACCAAATCCCACTTTCCAAGAAAAATTGTACAAGGCTTTAAAAGCCTTTCAACTATTCACATCACTCAAAAGTGACTAGACATCACATCACTCAAAGTGACAAGACATCCATCACTTGAATGACTAATGATTTGACGCTTGATGTGACTTGTGGGCCGCACTTGAATTCGAAATGCGAGTGGGCCCGCAAACAATCCCGGGCTCGGGTTCGCTAATTCCGAATTAATGAATTTTCCGTTGCGACGTAATTAAATCAAATTTAATTAAATAATTATGCCTAGTAAAATTACTATTCACATCGCTAGCAAATTAATTCTAAATTAACTCGTTCGCCCGAATTAAAATCTAATTTTAATTTCGCGTCGAAATCCAATTTCGTATAATATATTGAATATATTATTTTATCGATTAATTCCAAATTAATCGTTCTCTCTCTTTAAATAATATTTTATCTCAGATAAAATATCTCCGTAATTAATCCTAGATTAATTTTCTCTCTCTAATAATTAATCCCAGATTAATAATGTGCGAGTCATACGTCATCGGTGAATCTTCGGGAAGCGACCCATGAGATCCCTGGATATGTTGGCAGTAAATCCGGTTGTCGGACTATCCGAACACGTACGTACCTAGTACTACGCTTTTAACCGATTTACAAGACATCGTTGGCTTCTGGCAAAGCACCGTGCCTACCCAATTCTCCAGAAATATTCTTAAAGGAATATGTATCTTTCAGGCGTAGTATACGTAGTATTGCGTATTGTGATCCAGCATCGGATGTCACGTGCTAGGCCTGGGGCTGGAATTGTGTCTGCCCCGTACGAAGCACATATCAGATCTCTGGTAACTAGTCTCTATAATCGGATAATCATGACCTAGTCATATTATCCCGATGACTGCAGTACATAAGAGAACCAGTTCCGTATCCTACGTGATCATCATCTCCACTATGACTGGAGTGATACTTCCGTCTTGACATCACACCCAATACACTACTACGATTCTCAATATACCCAGAAGAGGCGTACACAGAACCTGTTAAAGTCCTGGACGACCAAAACCAAAGTATATTGATTGTCGCAAGTATTAGCGGTGGTAGTCTCAGTTTAAGACCAAATACACCTACCCTGATTCGGACTTCCATAGACACATAGTCATACTACCAATGGAATTCTGAGGGTTTATCCAGAGCGAAGCTGTTTCCGTACCATCGGTAAACACAACCTCCTATTACACTTGCATGAGTATCCAATACCCAAATATATGAGAACTATGTCGTTATGCTACCACAACGCGCACAAGTGTAATACTAGTATATTCTGCATTATTGATGTCCAATCGCGATAATACTACGACTAGGTATATTTAATGATTAAACCTTCGTGGATTGATACTGTCTCATATCATCTCAATCCGAAACTAATCATAAGGACCTTTTATCATTTATATATCTTGGTAATCTAATTACAAATGATAAAAGAACAATATCCTTTGTCACATAGTTAATTTGTACAACAACACCATAATCCGTACAAATAGTGATGCTATGGGTCATAATTTTCCAACATTTCAGGCATTTTCAGTCCTTCGAGGATTCTGTTGGAGCGGGGCCGCGAGTACGCAGCGAAAAAAAAATTAATTATTAAATTATGATGCCGCTTTTCCCTTTACCCAAGACCCATTTGTTTTGATTATTCTACAAGCCTAGGCATGTTACTATATATTCTAAGCATAAAACTCATAAAACATGCAAAGAACATAAACTAAACATGATAACTATCATAAGAACTCTAATTAAAATAAAGAAATAAAAAGACTTACTTGAACCGTAGACTCCTCCAGTCCTCCTTCCAATCTACAAGCTTTTCTCGAACTCATCAAGCTCTTCAACGTTCCAAAGAGCCACCCAAGTGTGTGGCCTCCAAAAATGCACACACCAAAGCCAAAACTTAACGGCAAGACTACGCCTTGAGTGCACGGGTATTTTGCCCTTGGTGCTAGCCTAGGCAAATACCTCAAAACTTTTAACTCGAGGTTCCTCTAGTCAATTAGACTTAAGGATCCTCAAAATCAGTGGCTTACTCTTAAAACTTTAGAGTTTCTCACTTATATAAACCCAAGATTTGAAAGGTTTGGTGCAAAAATTTGTGAAGAATTCTTTGGGTTTATATAGTGTTCCAAAGACAACAAAATTAATTAAGCATCCGATGTGGGATAAAAGTCAATTTAAATATTAGCCATTGGATCTTAATTTAGTGGTTTAATGAGATTATAAAACCCTAATAAGAGTTTGGGGCCGAATTGGAATTCAAACAAATAACAAAATTAAATTAAAAAAATTACTATTCACACATTACTATTCACTTGAATAGTAATTTTTTTTTTATCTATTTATTCCAATTCCCAAAGTGCCCCTTGTTGGACAGTTATGACCCATAGAATCACTATTTGTACAGATCAACGTGTTGTTGTACAAATTAACTATGTGACAAACGAAATTGCTCTTATGTCATTTGTAATTATATTACCAAGATGTAGAAGTGATAGAAGGTCCATATGATTAGTTCTGGATTGATAAGATATGAGACAGTATCAATCCATGAAGGTTTAATCATTAAATATCCCTAGTCGTAGTATTATCGAAACTAGACATCGATAATGCGAAATAGACTAGTATTACACTTGTGTGCGTTGTGGGAGCATAACGACATAGTTCTCGTATATTTGGGTATAGGATACTCATGCAAGTGTAATAGGAGGTTGTGTTTACCGATGGTACGGAAACAGTTTCGCTCTGGATAGACCCCTCGGAATTTCATTGGTAGTATAACTATGTGTCTATGGAAGTCCGAATCAGGGTAGGTGTATTTGGTCTTAACCTGAGACTTGCACCGCTAATACTTGCAACAATCAATATACTTTGGTTTTGGTCGTCCAGGGCTTTAACCGGTTCTATGTACGCCTCTTCTGGGTATATTGAGAATCGTAGTGTATTGGGTGTGATGTCGAGAAGGAAGTATCACTCCAGTCATAGTGGAGATGATGATCACGTAGGATACGAAACTGGTGCTCTTATGTACTGCAATCATCGGGATAATATGACTAGGTCATGATTATCCGATTATAGATACTAGTTACCAGAGATCCAATATGTGCTTCGTACGGGGCAGACACTTTTCTAGCCTCAGGCCTTGCACGTGACATCCGATGCTGGATCGAAATACGCAATACTACGTATACTACGCCTGATATAGATCACATATTCTAGTAAGAATATTTCTGGAGAATTGAGTAGGCATGATGCTTTGCTAGAAGCCAACCATGTCTTGTAAATCGGTAAAAACGTAGTACTAGGTATGTACGTGTTCGGATAGTCCGACGACCGTATTTACTGCCAACATATCTGAGGATCTCATGGGTCGCTTCTCGAAGATTCACCGATGACGTATGACTCGTACTTTATTAATCTGGGATTAATTAGATGAAAGAGGAAATTAATCTGGGATTAATTGCGGAGATATTTTTTTTGGGATAAAATATTATTTAAAGAGAGAGAACGATTAATTTGGAATTAATCGATAAAATAATATATTCGATATATTATACGAAATTAGATTTCGACGCTGAATTAAAATTAGATTTTAATACGGGCGAACGAGTTAATTTAGAATTAATTCGTTGCGACGTGAATAGTGATTGTTTGCGGGCGCACTCGTATTTCGATTTCAAGTGCGGCCCACAAGTCACATCTAGCGTCAAATCATTAATCAATCGATTGATGTGATGTCTAGTCACTTTGAGTGATGTGACAACTTGTCACTTGTGATTGATGGTAGTAGTTGGATGGCTTTAATGCCTTCGACTTCTTGAAATTCAAATATTTGGTATATGTTTTAATTGGTTTGGAAATCAATTTTCTAATACACAAACCAACTTCTTCTCTCTCACACGCCTAAGGGGCTGTTTTCTTCTTCATTTTTTCTGTAACAGCCGAGAATTTGAAGGAGAAGCAAAGGGAATTTTGTGGCAAAATTTCCAATGGTGCTAGCACACATTCGGGGTCTTGCGAAGGTGATAGGGAAACCGACTTGTGAGCATGGGATGCACACCCAAGCTTGGAGCTTGGAGAACCGAATTTGGTGCACAAAGATTGAAGAAAGCAGAGAGCCTCTTTGGGGAAAAGCTTGAAGATTTTGTTGTTCCTCGCGTCGCAAAAGCCGATCGTTGTAAGTATGATTCCGCCATGCTTTTATGAGTATTTACATATATATGTTTCATTGCTTTAATTGATCATTGGGACCTAATAGAAACCCAACACCCCTATCGTCATTCACCAATCCCTAAGCCACTATGGAACCTCATAAATGATCTATTCAATAATTAAACACATTGAACCATTTATGAACAATTCTTACAGCAATCATATATGCTGTTAAATATGTACTGTGCACTGTTGACCATTGATTTCGACTTTGTTGTGTATGACTTTTTGGGTTCCCCTCAAGTTGGACATGAAATGAATCGTGATAATTTAATCGAACATAAATTATCCTCCGATCAGATGGTCGTTCGATTTCAATGACCAAGGTTGACATCTAGCAACATGCCAAGGCCCCCAAATGAGAAGGAAAAATATATATACCCATTCTGTATGCGATTTACATATGATACAGTCCATCGCCTCACTGTATCCCCACCTATTGACCTAGGGTACGGAAAGTGTCTACCCATATGATCAAAGGTATGATGTTGATAGTGTCATGAATCGTGCTAACCCAAGAATCTCACATGATTCTTCCGATGTGGCCACAGTCTCAAGCACTGATCACACATATCAACCAGCGAACTAGAATACTACTCTTATAAGAAAATATTATCCGAGAGAGTGGCGATTCTCTGTTGTATCTTTACAAACTTCATGTGTTTCAACAAATGACCCAATCATACCCTTATGACCGGATCTTTTCAACCGGGGAAGGAGAATGTCAAAGTTATTTGATCCACACGTAAGATTGTAAAGACCTCAAGTCTAAGAACTAGTTATATAATCGATACATGAAAGTTCTCACAGACACATGGGATAAACACTCCATATGAAAACTTCCGACGGTCATTTCGACGGACACGAGCAACTCATGCATCCATGTGATACACCAAGCGGACGGATCTCCGCTAGTAGCCTATGAGATCGGCTACCCCACTTAAGGGCAGATCATATCATCATGCTAGTCTCTTCGCTTGGTGAACGCCCAGATTATTCACAAAACTATGACTATGAACATTTAAGAGTAATGATTCTCATAAGGCGTGGAAGCCATCGTCTTATTACTCCAAGGGTTTTATTACAGTGTTGATGATTCATATAAGTTATGTAAGACACGTATAATAAAGATTACCATTTTATTAATTAATGCAAATATTACAAATACATGTATATAGCCCATCCATAAGTTGGGTATAAGGCATATCCCTAACAGATTTCATGTAAATATCAGTGCCAAGTGACACATACAAATATGTTGTCACTACGTCCATAAGACGCATGTCCAATCTTTCAGAGACTGCTAAACTGATTAGAAATCGAAACGTAATGGTATCCATCACTATAGAATATGTATCCCCATAGTCAATAACGGTCTCTGCGAGAAACCTTATGCAACTAGTCGTATTTTATATCTAATGATTTTATTATGTTCATATACGTTTTCGTATAAAGACCCGTTTGTAACCAACAGGTTTGACATCTTCATGTGTCTCGACTACGGGTCTAAATACTTCAAGTTTGGCTAAAGAATTTAATTCTGCTTGAATTACTTCTTTCCATTTAGGGCCAATCGTGTCTAAGTCTACATTCATCGACAATTTGAGGTTCCAAATCATTTATAATTTCAGTAGCTACTGTATATGCAAATACATTGTCGATGATTATTTCCTTTCGATCCCACACTTCTTTTGAATAAGTATAGTTTGTAGACTTTTCATCATTTTTGGATTTTTGAGCCTCTTAAAGGGCTAGTGTCTCTTCAGGGACTATTAGTTCTTCTTGAACTGGTGATTCAGAAGATGTAGGTATAGTCATTGCTCGAGCTTTATTTTCAATAGGATCCGAATCTCTCATTTTCCTCTTCCGGAAAATAGTATCTTTAGAACCAAGTGGTCTACCATGTTTCTGACGTGCAATAGATGATTCATTAGCTGCCTTTATACTGGATTATTCAACAAGAACAGCCACCTGGGCTGCTATATTAGCAGCTGGTATATGTGACTTGGTTACTTTTGCAACATCTGTAAATACATCTGGCAATTGATTTGCAATTTATTGTAAATGGATTATCCTTCACACTTCATTTTCACATTGGATGGTGCGAGGATCTGAATGAGACATGGTATGAACTTTCCAAGAAAGTTTATACCTTGCTTCTGAAGGCTCTCTCTTTTCCCCTAATGGTGGAAAAACAGTCTCATCAAATTGAAAATCCACGAAACGTGCGGTAAAAAAATCACCAGTTAGGGGTTCCACATATCTAATAATGGAAGGTGAATTAAAACCAACATATGTCCTCAAATGACGTTGAGGTCCCATAGTACAACCAAAAGTACGTAGATGGGAAATATCTTGTTGGTGATCAAGAACAAGTTGGATTAAAGAATATTGATGAAAAGCTATGGGTCTAATATGAAATAATACAGCAGCATGTAGTAATAGCATGATCCCATGTAGAAATTAGTAATTGAGTCTGTAAACAACAAAGTTCGTGAAACTAACCTGAATTCGTTTGATCAATGATTCTGCCAATCCATTTTGTGTATGTACATGTGGAACTAGATTTTCAACATCGATTCCAACTGATTTACAATAGTCATCAAATGTATTGGATGTAAATTCACCCGAATTATCAAATCGTATGGTTTTGATTGGATAATTTGGGAATTGTGCCCTTAATCTAATCATTTTGGCAAGTAGCTTGGCAAATGCAATGTTACATATGGACAACAAACAAACATATGACCATCGTGCTGATGCATCAATCAAAATCATAAAGTAACGGAAAGGTCCACTTAGTGGATGTATTGGTCCACAAATGTCTCCTTGAATCCTTTGTAGGAATGATGGGGATTCAAGGGCAATCTTAGATGGAGATGGACGTATCATAAGTTTTCCTTATGAGCAATCGGTGCAATTGATCTCATTTGTCAATAGAATCTTCTGGTTCTTTAATTTATGCCATTAGAATTTTCAATTATTCTACGCATCATTATAGCTCATGGATGACCAAGACGATTATGTCATAACATAAACATCTTTGGATTATTGAACTTCTGGTTCATCATTACGTGACTTTCTATTGCATTTATAATTGTATAATACAATCCAGCTAAGAAAGCCGGAAGTTTTTTCCAATATATATTTCTTACCTGAGATATTTTTGGTAATACATATATATATTCTACATTTCTGTGAATATCTTTGAAACTTAGCAGATTTCTACTGGACCTGCCTGAATATAGAGCATTTTCAATGCGTAATTTTATTCCACTTGCTAATAAGATTATGGCTCTTCCAGAGCCTTCAATTAGGTCTGCAGGACTAGATATAGTGTTATCTTTCCTTCACGTAATTTTACGTCCAAGAAATATTTTCTATCTCGAAAAATAGTGTGTGTTGTTGCACTATCAGCCAAGCATACATCTCCACATTTATTTTCCAGGATATATATTTATTAGTAGAATCCATATCCTTGAAAGCAAAGTTCATGTTAGACATCAAGTAAAAGATATGAAATATAGTACATCTGATGTGACAAAAAAATATTCAAACAAAACTTTAATAATATTCTAAATAAAGTTCAATATTCCTAGATCATAAGCCATTCATAAAAGGTAAAATTTAAAGTTTAATCACGATGGACATTTCCATCGATAATTAGGTGATCAATCATTCCTATGGATCCTCGAAGAAATCGGAGACATCAAGATGAGTGGGATCTATTAGATCCGAGTCATCAATAAAGTTAGCTTCAATCTCATTTCCTTTTTTTTTCTTGGATGCTTGATATAAATATACTAAATGGTCATATGTATGACAGATACATGACCAATGTCCATTTCCTCCACATCGATAACATATTTGATCATTATCATTTTTGGTAGATTTCTTTTCTGCACTGTTTTCTTTATTATCTCTTTTATAAACATTCCACTTCTAGTGTTGTCCATTCTTTTTGTTTTGTTGTCCTGAATTTTTATAACCACCATGGGGGCGATAACCACGCCCTCTGCGTCCTCTTTTACCTCCTCGGCCACGTCTATTATTTGTATGGATATTTGCATTCGCTTTTGGAATGGTTTAGATCCAGTTGGTCGTGATTCATGATTTTTCAACAGTAGCTCATTGTTTTGTTCAGCAACTAGGAGGCAAGCTATCAAATCTGAGTATTTTATGAAATGACGCTCCCGATATTTTTCTTGCAGAATCATATTTGATGCATGAAAGGTAGTGAGTGCTCTTTCAAGCATGTCTTCTTTAGTGATATTTTCACCACCCAATTTCTGTTGTGAGGTGATGGGAAATAGCTCAGAGTTGTAGTCAGAAAATCTTTGGAAGTCCTGCAACCTCGGATTTGTCCACTCATATTTTGCTCTAGGGAGGAAGATATTATTTTGATGGTTATATCTCTCTTTCAGGTTATTCCATAAGATTAATGGACCTTCAACTGTTAGGTTATTGAGCTTTCGACTCTCATGCAGATGATGACGAAGGATCATAGCCTTGCTTACCTGCAGGGATGTTTGATTTGCTTGGCTTATGGTACTTTCTAGACCTATAGCTCGTAGGTGTATTTTGGCATCCAAAACCCGCGAGAGATAATTTCTTTCGAAAACTCGAGTGCGGGAATTTGTATATTACGAGATTTGATATTTTCAAGGTTCCTTGAAAGTATAAAATAAGTTCGTAATAAAATGTGTTAAACAAAATATAATTGCGATGTAAAAAAAAAATCATACATATATTTAGAACATCATTTCATAAATATTATATTGTAGATTCAGGACTAATGTCTAATTGATTGAGGTTAGAACTTCAGGTTCATTAATCGTAGTGTAATTATAGAACTTCAGGTTCTATAATTATTTTGTAGATCTAGAACTACATGTTCTAATCTAATAATTAATTAATGAGTTTAGAACTTCGGGTTCTAATCTATCTCTTATACTTAATCATAATTATGAAAGAAACTAAAATAAATTATAAAACAATAATAAAAAATATAGTTTTTATTTTCTGATGGGGATGATCCAAATTAATGGCAACCACAGAGCATACTCATAAAAATAATAAAATATTATATTAGAACTATAGGTTCTAATTCTCAAGACTCAAACTTCAAGTTTTGATTTTTTCGGATTCGAACTTTATCCATCCAAATCAATTTAAATAATTAAATTAATGAAATTCGATGATTTGGTACACATGCTACGGACACATGATCATCAAAATAGCTGCAATTCTCCAATTCAATTCATTAGCCGCATGTTAATTTTAATTCATCATCAAATTCTATGGACGCAATTTATGATCAATTAGGCTTCAGACCGTAATGATTCAATTCATTTCCTTTATAAATAATGAGTGTAATAATTTATTTATTTTTTCTCTGGGAATAATGGGGCATTAATCATTATCATTTCATTGTTTGCGGAACTGGTTGATCTGTAGGAGTTTGTGCTCGGCGCTCAAATTTTATTATATTTGATTGTATATACGATGTACATTTCTGTTTATTATGAATAAATTGAGTAATTTTCATCAATATATGTATAATATGGTAAAGGCATAAAGAACTAGAATGAATAGTTGTGACATAATTGCAAAAGCGCGCAATTGTTACTGAGAAATGTCATAATACAATTCATTCTTAAAATTGTTCCTAATCAAGGTTTACTACTTGGTCAGGTAGTAAACCCTTGAGAACGGTACGTGTTGTAAATTGGAATTATTCTAATGGTTTGTCTTAGTAAACCATGAGTCTTGGGAGACTCATATAGACATGTAGGTATTTATTGGATAAATACTGAACGACTCATTCGAGGATTCCTGATAGATGATACACCAACGTCAATAGGAATTTTTATGAGTCGAATAACATATTAGCTCCTTCGACTTGTGATACCATTGTGGATATGTGAGATATGTTGGACAGTTATGGCCCATAGCATCAATATTTGTACAGATCATGGTGTTGTTGTACAAATTAACTATGTGACAAAGGAAATTATTCTTTTATCATTTGTAATTAGATTACCAAGATGTATAAATGATAGAAGGTTCATATGATTAGTTCCGGATTGATAAGATATGAGACAGTATCAATCCATGAAGGTTTAATCATTAAATATCCCTAGTCGTAGTATTATCGAGACTGGACATCGATAATGCGGAATAGACTAGTATTGCACTTGTGCGCGTTGTGGAAGCATAACAGCATAGTTCTCATATATTTGGGTATAGGATACTCATGCAAGTGTAATAGGAGGTTGTGTTTACCGATGGTTCGGAAACATCTTCGCTCTGGATATACCCCTCGAAATTCCATTGGTAGTATGACTATGTGTCTATGGAAGTCCGAATCAGGGTAGCTGTATTTGGTCTTAACCTGAGACTTGCACCGCTAATACTTGCGACAATCAATATGCTTTGGTTTTGGTCGTCCAGGGCTTTAACAGGTTCTGTGTACGCCTCTTCTGGGTATATTGAGAATCGTAGTGTATTGGGTGTGATGTCGAGACGGAAGTATCACTCCAGTCATAGTGGAGATGATGATCACGTAGGATACGGAACTGGTTCTCTTATGTACTGCAGTCATCGGGATAGTATGACTAGGTCATGATTATTCGATTATAGAGACTAGTTACCAGAGATCCGATATGTGTTTCGTACGGGGCAGACACATTTCCAACCCCAGGCCTTGCACGTGACATCCGATGCTGGATCGAAATACGCAATATTGCGTATACTACGCCTGATATAGATCACATATTCCAGTAAGAATATTTCTGGAGATTTGGGTAGGCATGATGCTTTGCTAGAAGCCAACCATGTCTTGTAAATCGGTAAAAACGTAGTACTAGGTACGTACGTGTTCGGATAGTCCGACGACCGAATTTACTGCCAACATATCGGGGATCTCATGGGTCGCTTCCCGAAGATTCACCGATGACGTATGACTCGCACTTTATTAATCTGGGATTAATTAGATGAAAGAGGAAATTAATCTGGGATTAATTGCGGAGATATTTTATTTGGGATAAAATATTATTTAAAGAGAGAGAACGATTAATTTGGAATTATTCGATAAAATAATATATTCGATATATTATACGAAATTAGATTTCGACGCTGAATTAAAATTAGATTTTAATACGGGCGAACGAGTTAATTTGGAATTATTTCGTTGCGACGTGAATAGTGATTTTACTATGCATAATTATTTAATTCTGTCGTAACGGAAAATTCGTTAATTTGGAATTAGCGAACCCGAGCCCGGGAGTGTTTGCGGGTGCACTCGCATTTTGAATTCAAGTGCGGCACACAAGTCACATCAAGCGTCAAATCACTATTCAATCAATTGATGTGATGTCTAGTCACTTTGAGTGATTTGACAACTTGTCATGAGTGATGTGATTAGTGATGGGGGTGGTTGTGGCTTTAATGCCTTTGAATTTTGAAAATGGTAATTGTTTTTTGGTATTTGTTTTGGAAATAAAATAAACCAAATACAAAAACACATTTTCTTCTTCCATTCTCTCTCACCACACACGATTTTAGAAACCCATTTTCCCTCCTCTCCCTCTCTCGGCTTTTGAAGCCATTTTCTTCTTCATTTTCTTGGCAAGGCCGAAAGATGCAAGAAGAACAAGGAAGATTTGTGGCAAATCTTTCCATTGCTAGCACATAAAGGGTCATCCAAGGTGATAGGGAAACCGACTTGTGAGCATGGAATCACCGTTTGAAAGCTTGGAGCTTGGACCGAAAATGGAGCACAAAAATGCAGCATTGCCGTGAGCCACCTTGGAGGAAAGCTTGAAGATTTTGATGTTCCTCGCATCGCAAAAGCCAATCATTGTAAGTATGATTCCGCCATGCTTTTACGAGTATTCACATATATGTTTCATTACTTGAATTTGATCCCGGGACCTTAGAGAAAAATTTCCAACAATGGTATCAGAGCCATTTTGAGCATGAAACTTTATTAGGGTAAAATTTGGGTAAATTGAATTTGAGCATGTTTGAGTGAAATTACTTGTTTGAGCATGCTTGTAAATGAATGACTTGGAGTTATTTCTGATCAATTTGTGAAAATTGGATTGGATCATTTTTCCTTAAAATGTAAGGCTTGGCCGAGACATATACATGCCCTAAAGTCATGGTATTTTGTGTTTTTGATCATTGGATGAGTTGGAAAACATTGGGTAATGTTGATTGTGGATTTAATTGGATTGAAACCGAATCGGACATGAAAATCCCAAAATGCCAGACAAGATTAGCATGTAAAATGATTGATTTTTGATTAAAATGTGTTGGACATGTTTTGATGATAATGAGCATAATTAATTGAACAAATTTGTGTTTTGGAAATGTTAATTTGGGTAATTAATTATGGCATACACTTTAGGTTAATTAAGTTATGAAATTTGGAATTTGGTAATTTAATTAGTTGGGCCTATTTTGGAAATTGGGCTTGAAAAGTTGTAATTGGGCTTAATGGGCTTGGTTGTACCAAGTTTGGTTTAGGCTAATTGGTTGGATCCAATTGGGCCCAAAATCATTTCCATAAAGTCCAATTATGACTTAATGGACCTTTAATTTTAATTGGGCCTAATGGGCCTAAATTAGTTTCTTGGCAAATAAGGGTGATTCCTTAAATGGGCTTTGGTATTTGGGTTTGACCCATATTGACCAAAAGTCCATGGCTTAAGAAATTAATTAAAAGCCCATTGGACTTTAATTAAATAGACATTGGATGTTAATCGGGCTTTGAGACCCCTAACGATTAGATTTAGAATCTAAGTCGTAAAGGAACATTAAAAGTGTAATATTTAATTTGGAATTAAATACATGAATTAGTATTAAATACTTATTAAATTGGATTTAATGTTGTAGTTTAATTTAATTCAAGAATTCGTACTTTGAGTACTTATTCGCAAAACGAGTTTGACTCGCGCAAAATCAAATCGTTGTTTGAACATTGGATGGTCATTAATTTTCAGATTAATTAATTGGATTAGATTGATTGATAACATGCTTGTGTGAATACATGGATGCGATGTATGAATAATGTATATCAGATGGATATTAGATGGGTGAAGGAAATTTTAGAAATTGTTGTAATAAATTTAGAATTTATTAATTGGACATGCGTGTCCAGCCTATTACCTCTTGACTCTGTGTATTTCTCTTCTCACCTATTCCCCTCAATGTAAATGAGGTTTCTTTAGAAGTGTTATGTAATTGGTTAGAAGTAATACTTGTGCTAGCTGGAGAGAGGAAATTGAGAGATTTGTTCTCGGAACAATGTTTAAATATCCATCCGCATATCATTATTATATTTATTTACTTATGCGCTTTATTATGTGTTTAGAATGCATGCTTAAGGGTGTATGATGATGAGACCTTAACAAAGATAATTAATTGGTTGCCAATTACACGCGAAAAAACCCTCAATATCATATTAAGCGTTTTTCCTTCCATTGAGTGATTCTTACTGAGATCCAAGACTGGCATTGGTTTGTTGGCCAAAGTCAAGACCTTTGTCCATCGAGGATGTGTTTGAATCATAAAGGCTTTGTTCCATATTGGTGTCTTGTCCAAGTTGTGATTTGTTGGCCAAAGTAAAGATCACTTCTTGTCCATCGACATTGATTACGAAGCTTTCCAAGGTCAATGGGTTCCGCTTAACTGGGATCACTAAGTTTGTTGTGCCAAAGCCAAGGCTTAGTTGATTCAGAGGAAAAAGGTTAGGCAATATATTGGATATATTGGCATATATAAGATATATGTTTCGGACTTGGATGTCCACCTACTCGATCTAGGAATTGGATGGGATCCAATTGATCTTAGAGATCTACCTAGTTAATTATCATATAATTTGTTGGCCAAAGTCAAGATTGTGTGTTATTTAACAGGATCCTAGCCCACTAGGAAACAAGGTTTCCCGAGTACTCAACAGAGGGTTAGAGGCTCGCCGAAAAATAGTGGAAGGCAAGTAATAAATTTGCAATATTCGTTTAGTTACTTGCCATACGCGCTCATTCAAATAATTTGTCAATAAATTAATATATTAGTTGGACTAATATTTAATCGTTGTTTTAATAAATAGTTGGACTGTATTCAAACTATTTCAATTAATAATTGATTTTATAATTGGATTATAGTAATCAATATAATTGAATTTAATCTATTAAATTATAGTTGATTATATAGTTAGACTATATTAATCATTATAATGAATATTACCTAAAATCGTTGATTAAATAGTTGGACTATTAGAATCAAGATAATTGAAAGATTAGTGTTTAAAACATAATCTTGGGTGAAGATGTATTTAAACGACTTTAATTTTCAAATTGGGAATAAAATATCAGGATAGTCCTGAAAACCGAGAAGTTACTATATTTGATATAGTGACGTCTCGAGCCTAAGCCCGGAGTTGAGCAAATAGAGAACATGATATGGAATATTCATGTGATGATAACTTTAGTGCTTAATCCATTAAGCTTCCGAAAAGACTCCTTAATTCTTAGTCAGAACTAAGGATTAGATCCTTATAGTGTGATAATGAAATTGAAGGATCTTCATAGATCTATCCTTAGATCTTGAAGTATAAATTGCAATAGTAAACTCTTGAAAGTTAATGGCTATACTCAAGTAGACAAAGCCAAGTTTGCAATAGGTAAGAAGCGCAAGGCGCACCTTACTTCGACATTCCAGAAGGCCAAGGCTTGGCCAAAGGCTTCTGGGGTGTGGAAAATGGGCAAAGGCAAAATCATTATAATCTTCTGGGAAGATAAAGGACATATCCCAAAATGTATGCTTAAACTGTGGCAAATAGGGTCACTGAAGCGTGACTGCCGTATGGACAAGGCAGACATGAAGGAATTGAAGACGGGACAAGACTCCGACTTCAAATATGTTTGTCATAAACATGTTCACTACTAGTATTAAAATTGGATTTTAGATACTGAATGTGGTACATATAAATGTACTGATGTGCAGAATCTGCTGACAAGCAGGATACTGACTTCAGTTGAGATTAATCTGCGAATTGAAAATGGGACAAGAGTCGCTGTTTTAACCATAGATACCTAAGTTTAGGAACCACCATTCGGGTGTGTACTTAAATTAGGAAACTGTTATAATGTAACTAGTTTGACTAGAAACATTATCTCTATATCAGGGTTCAACCCGTTGCGGGTATACCTTTATATTCTAGAACACTAAAGTGTTTTATATAAAGATGATATTGAGATAAACACATTAGATGTGAATAACAGTATTTATATTTTGAATATAAATAAATCTCAAATGTATGACATGACAAACTAATAGCTCAAACTGAATAAATCAATTGAGACTTAATTATGGCATTGTTGTCTGGGACACAATTAAACAAGACTCGTATATCCTTTTGAAGAGTGGATACTAGGACAAATTGATTCCATTCAAATAATGTCTACGAATCTAGTTTATTGGGCAAAGTGCCTAAAACACATTTTACTTGGTAAAAGTGCAAATGCCACTGATCTATTAGCCCTTGTTCATAGTGACGTAAGTGAGCCCATATCTAGCTGGGCTAGAGGTGGATAAGAATGTTTCGTGACCTTTACAGATGTGGCATCGCGTTATGGTTATGTGTTTCTTTTGAAAACAAGATCGGAAACTTTTGATGAAATCAAAGAGTTTCGACACGAAGTAGACAAACAGATCGGCTAAAGTATTAAACCATCGCGGTTAGACCATGATGAAAATACTTAAGCAATAAATTCTCAAATACTTGAAAGAGTATAGTATTCTTTCAATGAGGACTCCTCTCGGAACACGTCAGTTTGGCGGTGTGTCCGAACGGAGAAACCGAATTTTGTTGGACATGATAAGGTTAATCATGAGTCGCTCTGAGCTACCATTTCCTTCAAGGGATACGCATAAACAATGCAAAACTTATTTTGAATAAGGTTCCATAAAAATCTGTTTGACATACTTCATATTAGATATGAACAGGAAAGAAAATGGATTTTCTCATTCCTGAAGATTTGGGAATGCTAGGCATATGTTTGGATGATACCAAACTAGAACCCAAATCGGATAAGTGCCTAAGTTGTAGGTTATCCTAGGGAAACCTAAGTATAGTACTTATACAACTCACTAGAGAACAATGTAATTGTTGCTCACCATGCGGTTTTCCTAAGAGGAATACCTATATGCAGTGGTAAGTGGGAGGAAAGTAAAACTCGATGAAAATCGGAGTAATACTATTCCAGGACACCGATTCCTTAATGGAACAAAATAGTTCATCAAGGATGAAACTATACCAATAATCTTCGAATACACAAGAACCACGTAAGTCGGAGAGAGTCAGAAAATAACCTGGGGGTATGGGTTTCTGATCTCACCTCATAAAGATGTCAATCTTATTGAGGAATACGAACTGACTACGTATGAGGAAGTGATACAAGGTATCGACTCCCTATTATGGCAAAGTGCCATAAAGTCCGAAATGGATTCCATGTATATCAACTAAGTTTGGATACTAGTTGATCTACCACATGACATTGTGTCTATTGGTACTATATAAGTCTTCAAGGAAGACATACATGGAAGGCAACACACCAACGTACTTAGCTGGGCTTGTAGCGAAAAGGTATCATTATCAACATTTTGTCGATTACGACGAAACCTTTTAACCGTTGCCATGGTTAAATCCATTTGGACAATGCTTGCTGAAGTTGTATATTTTATTTATGAAATATGGCAGCTGAATGCCAAAACCGTTTTCCTTAACAGAAACCTTTTGGAGGATGTTTACAACATCCTGACGGTTTTTTCGTACCAAAACTAGCAAACAAGGTTTGTAGGTTATTCAATCCATGGATGGATTGAAACAAGCATTGCGTTCTTGGAATTATCGTTTTGATGTAATCATAATGGTATATGATTTAATTCAAAACGAATATGATTCTTGTGTATATAAGGAGGTTAGTGGGAGCGCACTGACAGTGAATGTCTTATACAATGATGACATATCATTTCTTGGAAATGATATTCCCATAATACAATCGGTGAAAGCTTGGTTTTCATGAAAAATTCTCCGTAGAATTCTTAGGAGAGACAACCTTTATTCTAGGAATAAAAGATCTACTGGGATAGATCTAGAGGTTGATTAGTACTCTCTGAGAACTCGTACATTGATATAAATGTACGCGACCTGGTGTCTCATACGCTTTGAGCATATGGAGTCACAATCGGGCCAATCCAAGTGATAGTCACTGGATTGATGTTAAGAACATCCTTAGTATCTTAGATGAACTAAGGATGCTTTCTTATACTATGGAGAATGAGAACTTGAAGTGACTGGGTTCACCGTTGCAAGTTTCCTAACCGATAAAAATGACTATAAGTCGTAATAAAGGTATTATAAAGTTTGAATAACGGAACAGTGAGCTGGAAATCTTCTAAGCAAGATACTGTTACCGAATAAACAACAAAAGTGGATTATTGCTGCAGCTGAGGCAGCAATAGAAGCCTTCTGGATTGATAATAATCTAATTAGATTAGATATAGTTCTGTTAGCAGCTGAGCTAGGCTACAACATAGGCTAAAGAATTAATAGTCTCATCAACGATCCAGATATATACTTCGATATTCATCTGATTTGTTCGGATCATACATTATGGCAATGTGATGATCGAATAAATCGCATCAGATGATAATCATGCAAATCCACTGTCGAAAGTCTTTCCTCAGCAGAAATTTGAGCGAACCGTACATAGTTCGGGTGTAGGACACTTGAGTGATTGGCTATAGGCCAAGTGGGAGATTTTTGGACAGTTATGGCCATAACATCACTATTTTACAGATAATGGTGTTGTTGTACAAATTAACTATGTAAAAAGGAAATTGCTTTTTATCATTTGTAATTAGATTACCAAGATGTATAAATGATAGAAGGTCCATATGATTATTTCCGGATTGATAAGATATGAGACAGTATCAATCCATGAAGGTTTAATCATTAAATATCCATAGTCGTAGTATTATCGAGACTGGACATCGATAATGCGGAATAGACTAGTATTGCACTTGTGCGCGTTGTGGGAGCATAACGGCATAGTTCTCATATATTTGGGTATAGGATACTCATTCAAGTGTAATAGGAGGTTGTGTTTACCGATGGTACGGAAACAGCTTCGCTCTGGATAGACCCCTAGGAATTCCATTGGTAGTATGACTATGTGTCTATGGAAGTCCGAATCAGGGTATGTGTATTTGGTCTTAACCTGAGACTTGCACTGCTAATACTTACGACAATCAATATACTTTGGTTTTGGTCGTCCAGGGCTTTAACAGGTTCTGTGTACGCCTCTTCTGGGTATATTGAGAATCGTAGTGTATTGGTTGTGATGTCGAGACGGAAATATCACTCCAGTCATAGTGGAGATGATGATCACGTAGGATACGGAACTGGTTCTCTTATGTACTGCAGTCACCGAGATAATATGACTAGGTCATGATTATCCGATTATAGAGACTAGTTACCATAGATCCGATATGTGTTTCGTACGGGGCAGACACATTTCCTACGAAAGTGGCTTAGTTAAATTTTATTATGTTATTTTATTTTATGTTTTGCTCGAGGACTAGCAAAATGTTAGGTTTGGGGGTGTGATGAGTGGTATTTATATCACTATTTACCACTCATCTAACCTAATATTTTGTATAGTTTCTCGAGTTTTGTGAACGTTTTGATATGTTTTGTGTTATTTTGCAGATAAATAAAGTTGGGAAAGCATTGGAAGCAATTTAGGGCCAAAATAGAGGAAAAATGGCAAAAGGGCAATTCGGTAATTTGGCCACGTCGCGACGCCAGAACCCTACGTGTCGCGACGCCTAAAGTGTGCCGGCCACACTAACGTGCGCCAAGGGACACGTGTCAGAATCTGAGAAATTGGACTTGCTAACGTGCGCCGTGCCACGTGTCATCATCACATGAGATCTGCTAAAATGCACCGGCTGCCATATGTCGAAATCTCATTGGACCAAAGAAAGCGTGTGCCACGTGTCAATATCTCATTGGACCGAATATTGGACAAATCACATGTTGCCACGTGTCAACCTCTCATTTGACCGATCCTAAGCGCGTGCCACATGTCAACTTTTCATTGGACCGAAAGCTCAACCAATCATCGTGTGCCACGTGTCGTCTTCTCATTGCACCACCTTCACCGCGTGACACCTGTCATCACCAGATTCTGCCGACAGATCACGCGTGGTCAACCCGTGTTGACCGAAAACGCGTGCCAGTGTCGCTACGCTGGGACCTTTGGCGTCGCAACACTGGATCCAGAAAATGCCTATAAATTCAGGCCTTCACCACTTCATTTTTTGTGCTTTCTTTGGGAGCTTTTCCCTGTTTTTAGAGGATTGCATCTAGTTTTGTATATATAAATAATATTTTTAATTATGTATTTTAATTTTCAGTAATAGTAATAGTAATAGTAGTTCTTCTTCTCTTTTCTTTTATGTTTAGTAGTTAATTTTCCGCTGGGGTAAAAGGTGAAACCTTTAATATAATTATCTAGGTAAATCTCACTTAATTATAATTTATAAATTATAATTTAACCGGATTAATTAATGTCAGACTTTATTACCGCCTATATGGTCGGTTTAAATATAAATTACTTAACCGCCTATATGGCTGGTCTTTATGTGACAGATAATTACCGCCTATATGGCTGGTGTAATTGGACTAAATGGATTACCACCTATATGGCTGGTTTTAAATGTTTAATAATATTAATTCCTGAGAAAGCAGAATATAAAATAATTTATATATTATAATAAGTGAGATTCCTAGATAAGAAATATTAAATGTGGATCCTCTAACCTCAGCATTTTATTTTCATTCTAGGGAAGTGATGAAACACAATATCCACACTTAATAATTGATTTTCTTTTTATGGGTAATTCTTTAGTTTGTTTATTGAGTCTTAAGCTTAATGCTTCTTTTTGTCTGATCACCAATAAGATTGATATGGTAAACTTAAAATGAACAAGACATAGGGATTTTAGGTTTCAGCCTTAGATTCAATAGCTCACGATCTTCCTTGAGGATAGATAACCCTTTAATAGATTTCCTTACAGGATAGGAATATACCTGTCGGGCGTTGGTAGCCATAATTGGAACTTAATCTTAATGAATCCAGGTAATTTGGTTGACATAGGAATATGGTTCAATTGGGTTATACTGGGTATTTGCGTCTGACCATCGGAAGAGGCTTTCGCATATCATCGTGTTCCAGGTTAGCAAATTAATTTATTACACATAAATAAGAGAATCAATTCATCTTTATAATAATATTGTGTGGAGTCACGACCCTAGATCCTTGAGTCTTTTATTTTATTTTCCTTAGTATTTTCTTTTGAGTCTGTTTTTATTTTATTTTGCAAAACCACATTCAACCAACCAAAAGCAATCAATTCCCTTCTCCCTATAATTAGATACCTGTAAATAAATAGTATCAATAATTAATAACAATAGTAGGAATTAAGTCCTCGTGGGATCGATATTTTTATACTACTTGAACGATACGTGCGCTTGCGTTATACGTGTGTGTTTACGCCGGTCAAGTTTTTGGCGCCGTTGCCGGGGACTTATATTTCTTGAGTTATTAATTTTGAAGCTATCTAATTTACTTGTATCTAATTTTCTTTATTTTTATCTGTAATTTTTATTTCTTTCTTTTTATTTCAGGTGGTTAAAAAATGGAACATTATTGGGAGATTGAGAGATTACGTACCTTACAAGAAGATACACCCCACATCTGGGAGCAACAGTCCAGTTTTCTGAGGCCTGTTATCCAGCCCAACAATTATCACTGGATGCCAGAACCAAACAATGCTACATTTGCTCAACAGAACGAAATGGGGAGATGTGTAATTTGTGATTGTAACCACCCCGAGCGATCAATGTATATATATTTCAGAGTGGCAGAATTATTGGAATCATTCAAGGTACGAAGAGACATCACATTTTCCATCTTATCCATCATCTACCTACGATCTTCATCAACAATCAGAACCATCAAAAGAAGATCAGATGATTGACACGCTCAAAGATTGGTTCAAGAAACAAGACGAATAGTTGGATACGATGCTTGAAACATACCAGAATCAACTCGAAAGTATTCAGAGACAATCAAAATTCATTCAGAGATTGACAGATCAGACGAGACAATTAACAGAAAACCAGAGCTACATACCTAATGGACCATTTTCAGATGACAATGATGAAGCCTTTGAGTACCAATCATTTCACAATAACACTTCAACAAAGGAGGAGGCTGAACAAAATCAACAACCAGAGGTATTAGTTCAGGAGCCCGAACCAGCAAAGTCTCTATTTGATTTTTATTATTCAGATTCTGACTCTAATGAAGAAGCTGAGCTTTGTACCAACTGCACCAATAAATGAGGATGGAATTCTGTATCCTCAAAATGAAGATCTTGGAGCATCCATTGCACAAATGTTTGAAGAAGATCTACCTGAGCCAATCATTTCACCCAGATCAGAGGATGAAGACCTAAAATCTGACATTTCTTTACATCCTCAGGTTGATAATTTTGTAGCATGCATTTCACAGATGATAGATGAGAGCTGAATGCAGAAATTTTCAAATACATCTGTGAAGAAAAGGTGGAGCAAGAAGCAGAGCAAATGGAGGAGCAAATGACTAACCTTATTGAAGATCCAGTGAATTCAGGAGAAATATCACTGTTTTGGGGTGTATAATTTAGAGAAATCACCCAAAAGCTTGACAGAATGGAACTTCCATTCCAAGTCAAGCACCTAATGAATTTATTCTTGAGACAGAATGGAACTTCCATTCCAAGTCAAGCACCCAAAAAAAAAAGAGCTAATTCATTTGCGATGGCTGAGTAAATAATCAATTCTTGAGACACATCCTAATGAATTTATACTAAGCGAGTGGCGTATTGCATACACAATTCTGTTGCCTTAATTAATTGCTTTGATTCGCTTTTCTGTTGTAATTATCTTTATTTTCGCAGACAGGATCCAGATTTTTTGACCTTTCACGATTTCTTTTATTGTTTAGCTAACAAACGTCCTTTGGAAGATACTAGTGCTATTATTACTCACCTGTTTCAGGTACTATAAATTCAGCTCGTCATTACACTTTGGAAGGCATCCTGATTTGAGAAAGAAATACATAAAAAAATGGAAGCCACTTCAGAAGACGAGTTGAAAACATCTGTGTGTTTTGCGGTAGTAGTGTTGGTGTTAAGCCACAATACGTAGAAGCAGCACGTGAATTGGGTCGAGTCTTAGCTGCAAGGAATATGCACTTAATATATGGCGGAGGCAATCTTGGACTAATGGGGATCGTTTCAAAGGCTGTACAGGAGGGAGGCAGTCACGTTTTGGGAATCATCCCAAAACCCTTGGCAGAGGTAAATCTTATTGGATCATCAAACAGAGAGGAACTGATCGTGCCAGGTATGTCTGAACGATTGGTAGAAATGATTAACTGTGCTGATGCTTTTATCACTTTGCCAGGTGGCTTGGGCACATTGGAGGAAATTTTTATAGTTCTATCTTGGGCGAACCTGAACATACACCAGAAACCGCTTGGACTGTACAACGTTGATGGATTTTATGATTTTCTTTGTGTGTTTCTTGATGATGCTCGGAGAAATGGGTTCGTATCAAAACCTATGAAAAAACTCATCTTCACTGCCAGAACTGCTCCAGATCTAATAGACCAACTCTTAGCCTATGAACCACAAGTTGACCATATCCTTTCAAAGATAAATTGGTTCGAGGACGATCGTGGTGAGAGGCGTCGGATTAATCTGGATCTTAACCTTTAATTTCGTGTAGAATTTCAGCTAACCAGGTACTATCTCCTAAACTCTTCTTCTACTGTTTAAGACATTGGGGACAATGTCTCATTTAGGTTTGGGGGAGGGAATTAGTTGATTAGTATCTTCTTTTTAGTTGTGTGTTGTTTTTATTTTTAGTTCAAAATTTTTCGAAAAATACAAAAAAATTGAAAAATTTTCAAAAATTACAAAAAATATTTTGTGTTTTTGTATTTTTATTTTGACTAAAAGGTGAAATTGGTGAGAGATAGCTGAGTAAGGAGTTTCCACTCCTGAGACGTATCTCAAGCCTATTTTCGAAATAAGTTAATTTTTGTTTATTTCCTTTTAAATTATTTAATTTGTGAATTCTCCTTAATACTGACTAAAATGAATCTTCTTATGCTCAGTTGGCAGGTATTATCAACATGCATAGAAACATACGGACATGAGCTAAAATTGAAAAGTTTGTAATATTCAGTGCTCTAGTTTAATTGGAGGAAGCATCTCAAAAAGCAATGGAGTAAAAAAAAAAAACGTCTGAGATCCAAGTTATTAAGTCCGTAGGGGTGTCTTAACACCTGGTGCCCTAAAGCCAACTGATTTGGGAGTCACTGGCCCAAAGCTCGTTACATGGATCAAAGATGCTGCAAAAATACATATATCTGAAGTCTGAGTAATTAAGTCCGTAACACCTGGTGCCCTAAAGCCAACTGGTTTGGGAGCCACCGGCCCAAAGCTCGTTATATAGATGGAAGATATTGTATATAAATAAAAAAAAATCAAAGAAAAAATCCGAAAAATCCGAAAAATTATTCCATTGCTGCAACAAGGTGTGAAATCTGATAGAACTTTAGGACAAAAATATTACTCTCTTATCAACTGCACTTATGACTGTTGTGGGCAAAAATGAGTTTTTAATATTTTGTTGGCTGTGTATATGGAGAATGGTAAATATAATCGGAGAATTTACCTATTCGGTAATTTAGAAAGAAACAAAACAACTAGTAACTTGGAGTAGAAGTTTCACCTGATTAGTCACTAACTTTTTTATTCTCTTTTTGCTTGTCTTTTTGCTTTTGTGTGCATTAGTTTTACTACCTTTTTCCTTTTGTAAAATGTTTGTGGGTATCATTGCTGTAAACCCTCACGAGACTACAACTCGTCCACTAGGGACATCTAGGGGTTTAAAGGCTTGTTGCATACGCTAAATGCAACCGTGATTCCTACGAAAGTGGCTTAGTTAAATTTTATTATGTTATTTTATTTTATGTTTTGCTCGAGGACTAGCAAAATGTTAGGTTTGGGGGTGTGATGAGTGGTATTTATATCACTATTTCCCACTCATCTAACCTAATATTTTGTATAGTTTCTCGAGTTTTGTGAACGTTTTGATATGTTTTGTGTTATTTTGCAGATAAATAAAGTTGGGAAAGCATTGGAAGCAATTTGGGGCCAAAATAGAGGAAAAATGGCAAAAGGGCAATTCGTAATTTGGCCGCGTCGCGACGCAGGACCCTACGCGTCGTGACGCCTAAAGTGCGCCGGCCATGCTAACGTGCGCTGAGGGACACGAGTCAGAATCTGAGAAATTGGACTTGCTAACGTGCGCCGAACTTGCTAACTTGCGTCGTGCCACGTGTCATCATCACAGGAGATCTGCTAAAATGCACCGGCTGCCACGTGTCGAAATCTCATTGGACCAAAGCAAGCGCGTGCCACGTGTCAATCTCTCATTGGACCGAATATTGGAAAAATCACATGTTGCCACATGTCAACCTCTCATTTGACCGATCCTAAGCGCGTGCCACGTGTCAACTTTTCATTGGACCGAAAGCTCAGCTAATCACCGTGTGCCACGTGTCGTCTTCTCATTGCACCACCTTCACCGCATGACACGTGTCATCACCAGATTCTGCCGATAGATCACGCGTGGTCAACCCGTGTTGACCAAAAATGCGTGCCAGCGTCGCTACGCTGGGACCTTTGGCGTCGCGACGCTGGATCCAGAAAATGCCTATAAATTCAGGCCTTCACCACTTCATTTCTTGTGCTTTCCTTGGGAGCTTTTCCCTGTTTTTAGAGGATTGCATCTAGTTTTGTATATATAAATAATATTTTTAATTATGTATTTTAATTTTCAGTAATAGTAATAGTAGTTCTTCTTCTTCTCTTTTCTTTTATGTTTAGTAGTTAATTTTCCGCTGGGGTAAAAGGTGAAACCTTTAATATAATTATCTAGGTAAATCTCACTTAATTATAATTTATAAATTATAATTTAACCGGATTAATTAATGTCAGACTTTATTACCGCCTATATGGTCGGTCTAAATATAAATTACTTAACCGCCTATATGGCTGGTCTTTATGTGACAGATAATTACCGCCTATATGGCTGGTGTAATTGGACTAAATGGATTACCACCTATATGGCTGGTTTTAAATGTTTAACATTATTAATTCCTGAGAAAGCAGAATATAAAATAATTTATATATTATAATAAGTGAGATTCCTAGATAAGAAATATTAAATGTGGATCCTCTAACCCCCATCATTTTATTTTCATTCTAGGGAAGTGATGAAACACAATATCCACACTTAATAATTGATTTTCTTTTTATGGGTAATTCTTTAGTTTGTTTATTGAGTCTTAAGTTTAATGCTTCTTGTTGTCTAATCACCAATAAGATTGATGTGGTAAACTTAAAATGAACTAGACATAGGGATTTTAGGTTTCAGCCTTAGATTCAATAGCTCACGACCTTCCTTGAGGATAAATAACCCTTTAATAGATTTCCTTACAGGATAGGAATATACCTGTCGGGCGTGGGTAGCCATAATTGGAACTTAATCTTAATGAATCCAGGTAATTTGGTTGACATAAGAATATGGTTCAATTGGGTTATACTGGGTATTTGCGTCTGACCATCGGAAGAGGCTTTCGCATATCATCGTGTTCCAGGTTAGCAAATTAATTTATTACACATAAATAAGAGAATCAATTCATCTTTATAATAATATTGTGTGGAGTCACGACCCTAGATCCTTGAGTCTTTTATTTTATTTTCCTTAGTATTTTCTTTTGAGTCTGTTTTTATTTTATTTTGCAAAACCACATTCAACCAACCAAAAGCAATCAATTCCCTTCTCCCTATAATTAGATACCTGTAAAAAAATAGTATCAATAATTAATAACAACAGTAGGAATTAAGTCCTCGTGGGATCGATATTTTTATACTACTTGAACGGTACGTGCGCTTGCGTTATACGTGTGTGTTTACGCCGGTCAACGTGACATCCGATGCTGGATCGAAATACGCAATACTACGTATACTACGCCTGATATAGATCACATATTCCAGTAAGAATATTTCTGGAGAATTGGGTAGGCATGATGCTTTGCTAGAAGCCAACCATGTCTTGTAAATCGGTAAAAACGTAGTACTAGGTACGTACGTGTTCGGATAGTCCGACGACGGATTTACTGCCAACATATCCGGGGATCTCTGGGTCGCTTCCCGAAGATTCACCGATGACGTATGACTCGCACTTTATTAATCTGGGATTAATTATAAGAGAGAGAAAATTAATCTGGGATTAATTACGGAGATATTTTATCTAGGATAAAATATTATTTAAAGAGAGAGAACGATTAATTTGGAATTAATCGATAAAATTAATATATTTGATATATTAAACAAAATTGGATTTCGACGCGGAATTAAAATAAGATTTTAATTCGGGCGAACGAGTTAATTTAGAATTAATTCGTTAGCGACGTGAATAGTGATTTTGCTAGGCATAATTATTTAATTACGTCGCAACGGAAAATTCGTTAATTTGTAATTAGCGAACCCGAGCCCGGGAGTGTTTACGGGCGTAATCGCATTTCGAATTCAAGTGCGGCCCACAAGTCACATCAAGTGTCAAATCACTAGTCAATCAATTGATGTGATGTCTAGTCACTTTGAGTGATTTGACAACTTGTCATGAGTGATGTGAATAGTGATGGAGGTGGTTGTGGCTTTAATGCCTTTGACTTTTGAAAATGGTAATTGTTTTTTGGTATTTGTTTCGGAAATAAAATAAACCAAATACAAAAACACATTTTCTTCTTCTATTCTCTCTCACCACACACGGTTTTAGAAACCCATTTTCCCTCATCCCCTCTCTCGGCTTTTGAAGCGATTTTCTTCTCCATTTTCTTGGCAAGGCCGAAAGATGCAAGAAGAACAAGGAAGATTTGTGGCAAATCTTTCCATTGCTAGCACATAAAGGGTCATCCAAGGTGATAGGGAAACCGACTTGTGAGCATGGAATCACCATTCGAAAGCTTGGAGCTTGGACCGAAAATAGAGCACAAAATTGGAGCATTGCCGTGAGCCACCTTGGAGGAAAGCTTGAAGATTTTGATGTTCCTCGCGTCGCAAAAGCCGATCGTTGTAAGTATAATTCCGTCATGCTTTTACGAGTATTCACATATATGTTTCATTGCTTGAATTTGATCCCGGGACCTTAGAGAAAAATTTCCAACAAGATATCCTTCATACTTTGATGGCAGTCACGCCAACGATCTTTTAATATCAGACCTCCGCATATTCGTTAGGTATGGACTGATACTCACGATATCCTGTGATGTATTCAGAGAGGATCTGTCAGTACCGTGTACGAGATTTAGGTATCCAATTTGTGATTCTTTGAAATCATTGGCCGAGGTATGATTCGGAAACGAGTTCCGAATATTTATTAAAGAATCATAATTTTGTCGCGACACATGAATTGTTCATAGCGGAGATTTGAAGTTTAATATATATCTCCGGAATAATTCGGATAACCTATGATAGATGGATTATATATATGCAATGACTTCGACTTGGATGGTTCAACTCGATTATCTGTGGTCGTCGTAATTTTTGAGTGGACAAATTACGGACATGGAAATGGTTTCCATGACAGATAAACTTGAACCTAGAGAGTCCCACAATATAAAGTGCACTTCTTGAGCACTTGGACAATTAATTATGGATAATTCGGATTATTCATAATTTACACATGCATATTAAATAATGTGTATTTGTATACGATACATAATTTAGATTAGATACACATTATTTATCTATTGGTTTTGACACTTTTATTATTATTAATTAATTGTTAATTAATTAATAATAAATGGAAGAATATTCTTGGAATATTTCTCCATGTATTTATATTATGTTTTTGTTAATAATAAAATGAATTAATTAATTAGTTAATTTATTTATTTTAATTAAGAATATTACTTGAATATTCTTGGTTTTTTTGCCAATTCTTATTGGCTATTCCATGTGTTTTTTACACATGTATTTATTAACAAAAAATATCAAATAAATATCTTATTTTGGATAAGATTAAATTGTGTCAAATTTATGGCCACAAAAATTGAATATTTTTGTTAAAAAATTATTGTAATTTTCTGCCAAGGAGGGTATTTTCTATATAAATAGAAGTTGTTTCATTTTATTAGGTTTAGCCACTCTCATGTGTTGAGAACAAAAGGGAAAGAGGGGTTAGGGTTTGAGAATTAATTAACCAACACCAAAGGAGAAGAAATTAAGAAAGATGGAGCTTGAAATTAAGGTAATTAAAAGTTCCTAATTTCTAATTTCTTAGTTTTTATTTCTAAAGCATGAAAATATGTATTATATATGTATTTTGCATGACTTAAAAATATATGTATCTTGGATATGTATATGGATCAAAAAAAGTTGGTGTTGATTGGTTAATAACCTTAATAATTTTCCTTATAAGCATGTGTATTAAGATTAATTAGGGAATTAATCTCAAAATTAAATATTGTCATTCTAGAGTGATGTTACCACTCTAATGTTGCCTAGAATTGTTCTTGGAATTTTGTATTGTGGTGATAAATTTTGTGTGAATTAATTGGATTAATTTTGTGAATAAATTGAATTTTGGCATGAAAATTGGACAAAAATTAAAAATCGATCAGATCTGGTTTTGGACCTTAAAATATAATATTTTTCATGTAAAAATATGTTATTTGGATGATTTTGGATGTGTATTGGGTGGTGGATAAATTTCGGAAACTATTCCGGGGTGAAAACGAAGAAAATGATGAAATTCGCGTCGAAATGAGCTCGCTGCGTCGCGGCTGTGAACTCAGTGAACTAGGCACTGTTCGGGCAACCCAATGGTTGACCGAACACTGCCCGAGTGACCGGATTGCCCCGGCTCGGCTATTGGTCAAACGGTTTGACCGTTTTCCCGTTACGCGTAATATTTGTTGAAAAATATTTTCGTAAAATAATTCGTCGTGTAACGAAATATATTACGTTATTAAATGTTAATAAATAATATATTTATACTTTTTTGAGTGAATAAAAAATATTTGATATTAATTAATTAGCTATCAAAATTTTAAAATGTTTAAAAACCATTTCCGCCTTCCACCGCACCCTCTCGCTGCGCATACCCCAACAAAATGATATCAGAATGTTTGATCATGTTGGGTTTTCTAGGTCAAACCAAGATCTAATTAAGCGATGAAATGTGCGAATACAACAAAGTAAAGTTGCAGAAATACTCACTTTGATCGGATTTACGATGCGAAGAACACAAAAATCCTCATTGAAGCTCTCGGCCAAGGTCCTACTTTGTGCTCCATGTGTTTCGGTCAAGGTCCTCCATGGTGGTCCTTCAAGCTCGAAGCTTTAAGTGTGATTCCATGCTCATGAATGGGTTTCCCTATCACCTTTGTAAGACCCATTGGGTGTGCTAGCATCTTGGAAAAATTTGCCACAAATCTTCCCCTTTTGCTTCTTGTTGTTCTCAGCCAAGCCAAGAACATTTGAGAGAAAATGGCTCCAAGGCCGTGAGAGGGAAAGAGGAGAAGAGAAGTGTGTTGGTTATTTTTGATTTCAAAAATCTAATACCATTTACCAAATTCAAAATTTGGTACAAGACATTAAAGTCTTCAACTACTCATATCAATCAAAAGTGACATCCATCACATCACTCAAAGTTGATGTGACTTACACCACAAGAATGACTAATTATGTGACGCGTGATGTGACTTGTGGGCCCCACTTGATTCGAAATGCGAGTGGGCCCGTAAACACTCCCGGGCTCAGGTTCGTTAATTCCGAATTAACGAATTTTCCTTTGCGACGTAATTAAATCAAATTTAATTAAATAATTATGCATAGCAAAATTACTATTCACGTCGCTAGCGAATTAATTCTAAATTAACTCGTTCGTCCAAATTAAAATCTAATTTTAATTCCGCGTCGAAATCTAATTTCGTATAATATATCGAATATATCATTTTATCGATTAATTCCAAATTAATCGTTCTCTCTCTTTAAATAATATTTTATCCCAGACAAAATATCTATGTAATTAATCCTAGATTAATTTTCTCTCACTTATAATTAATCCCAGATTAATTATGTGCCAGTCATACGTCATCGGTGAATCTTCGGGAAGTGACCAATGAGATCCCCGGATATGTTGGCAGTAAATCCGATCGTCGGACTATCCGAACACGTACGTACCTAGTACTACGTTTTTACCGATTTACAAGACATGGTTGGTTTCTAGCAAAACATCGTGCCTACCCAATTCTCCAGAAATATTCTTAAAGGAATATATAATCTATATCAGGCGTAGTATACGTAGTATTGCGTATTACGATCCAGTATCGGATGTCACATGCAAGGCCTGGGGCTGGAATTGTGTCTGCCCCGTACAAAGCACATATCGGATCTCTGGTAACTAGTCTCTATAATCGGATAATCATGACCTAGTCATATTATCCCGATGACTGCAGTACTAAAGAGTACTAGTTCCGTATCCTACGTGACCATCATCTCTATATGACTGGAGTGATACTTCCATCTTGACATCACACCCAATACACTACGATTCTCAATATACCCAGAAGAGGCGTGCACAGAACCTGTTAAAGCCCTGGATGACCAAAACCAAAGTATATTGATTGTCGCAAGTATTAGCGGTGCAAGTCTCAGGTTAAGACCAAATACACCTACCCTGATTCGGACTTCCATAGACACATAGTCATACTACCAATGGAATTCCGAGGGGTCTATCCAGAGCGAAGCTGTTTCCGTACCATCGGTAAACACAACCTCCTATTACACTTGCATAAGTATCCAATACTTAAATATATGAGAACTATGCCGTTATGTTCCCATAACACGCACAAGTGCAATACTAGTCTATTCCGCATTATCAATGTCCAATTTCGATAATACTACGACTAGGGATGTTTTAATGATTAAACCTTAGTGGATTAATACTGTCTCATATCTTATTAATCTGGAACTAATCACATGGACTTTTATCATTTATATATCCCGGTAATCCAATTACAAATGATAAAAGAGCAATTTCCTTTGTCACATAGTTAATTTGTACAACAACACAATGTTCTGTACAAATAGTGATGCTATGGGTCATAATTGTCCAACAATCTCCCACTTGGCCTATAGCCAATCACTCAAATGTCCTACACTTGAACTATGTACGGTTCGCTCAAACTTCTGCTTAGAAACTGCTTTCATCAGCGGATTTGCAAAGTTATCATCTGATGCGATTTATTCGATCATCACATCGCCACAATGTATGATCCGAACGAATCAGATGAATAGTTGAAGTATATACTTGGATCGTTGATGAGACCATTAATTCTTTAGCCTGTGTTGTAGCCTAGCTCAACTGCTAACAGAACTTCACCTAATCTGATTAGGATTATTATAGATCCAAATGGCTTCTCTTGCTGCCTCAGCTGCAGCAATATTCCGCTTTTATTGTTTATTCGGCAATAGTATCTTGCTAGGAAGATTTCCAGCTCACTATTCCGTTGTTCAAACTATATAGTACCTTTATTACGACTTATAGTCGTTTTTATTGGTTAGGAAACTTGCAACAGTGAACCCAGTCACTTCAAGTTCTCTTTCTCCATAGCTTAATAAAGCATCCTTAGTTCCTCTAAGATACTTAAGGATGTTCTTAACATCAATCCAGTGACTATCACTTGGATTGGTCTGATTGTGACTCCATATGCTCAAAGCATATGAGACACCAGGTCACGTACATATATTTCAATGTATGAGTACTCGGAGAGTGCCAACAACTTTTAGATATATCCCAGTAGATCCTTATTCCTAGAATAAAGGTTGTTTCTCCCAAGTATTCTGCGGAGAATTTTCATGAAAGTCAAGCTTTCACCGATTATATTATGGGAATGTCATTTCCAAGAAATGACATGTCATCATTTTATAGGACAATCACTGTCAGTGCGATCCCACTAACCTTCTTATATACACAAGAATTATTTTCGTTTTGAATTAAATCATATACCATTATGATTACATCAAAACGATAGTTCCAAGAACGCAATGCTTGCTTCAATCCATAAATGGATCGATTAACTTGCAAACCTTGTTTGCTTGTTTTGGTATGATAAAACCGTCGGGATGTTGTAAACATCCTCCAAAAGGTTTTCGTTTAGGAAAGCGGTTTTGACATTCAGCTGCCATATTTCATAATGAAACATGCAGCATTAGCAAGCATTATCCAAATGGATTTAACCATGGCAACGAGTAAAAGGTTTCGTCGTAATCGATACAATGTTGATAACGACACATTTTCGCTACAAGCCTAGCTTAGTACGTTTGTTTGTTGCCATCCATGTATGTCTTCCTTGAAGACTTATATAGTACTAATAGACACAATGTCTTCCGGTAAAACAACCAGTATCCAAACTTGGTTGGTATACATGGAATCTATTTCGGACATCATGGTACTTTGCCATAATAGGGAGTCGATACCTTGTATCACTTCCTCATACGTAGCCGGTTTGTCTTCCTCAATAAGATTGACATCTTTACGAGGTGAGATTAGAAACCAATACCTCCCAGGTTGTTTTCTGACTCTCTCCGACTTACGCGGTTCTTGTGTATTCGAAGATTGTGGTACAACTTCATCCCTGATGAACTGTTTGTGTTCCATTAAGGAATCGATGACTGGAACAGTATTACTCCGATTTTCATCTAGTTTTACTTTTCTCCCACTTACCACTGCATATAGGTATTCCTCTTAGGAAAACCGCATGGCGAGCAACAATTACATTGTTCTCTAGTGAGTTGTATAAGTACTATACTTTGGTTACCTTAGGATAACCTACAATTTAGGCACTTATCCGATTTTGGGTTCTAGTTTGGTATCATCCAAACATATGCCTAGCATTCCCAAATCTTCAGGAATGAGAAAACTCGGTTTCTTTCCCGTTCATATCTAATATGAAGTCTGTCAAACAGATTTTCATGGAACCTTATTCAAAATAAGTATTGCACTGATTAAATGCGTATCTCTAGAAGGAAAATGGTAGCTCAGAGCGACTCATAATTAACCTTACTATGTCCAACAAGGTTCGGTTTCTCAGTTCGGATACACCGCTCAATTGAGGTGTTCCGTGAAGAGTCCACATTGAAATAATACTATACTCTTTCAAGTAATTGTGAAACTTATTGCTTAAGTATTTTCCATCATGGTCTAACCGTGACGGTTTAATACTTTAGCCGATCTGTCTGTCTACTTCGTGTCGAAACTCTTTGAATTTATCAAAAATTTCCGATTCGTGTTTCAAAAGAAACACATAACCATAACGCGATGCCACATCCGTAAAGGTTACGAAGTGTTCATATCCACCTCTAGCCTAGCTAGACATGGGTCCACTTACGTCACTATGAACGAGGGCTAACAGATCGGTGGCACTTGTACTTTTTACCAAGTAAAAGATGTTTTAGGCAATTTGCCTAATAAACTAGATTTGTAGACATCATTTGAATAAAATCAAATTCGTCCTAGTACCCACTCTTCGAAAGTGTGGATATACGAATCTTGTTTATGTGTCCCAGACAACAATGCCACATATAAGTCTCATCTGATTAATTCAGTTTGAGCTATTTGTTTGTCATGTTATACGTTTGAGATTCATTTATATTCAAAATATAAATACTGTTATTCACATCTAATGTGTTTATCTCAATATCATCTTTATAAAATAAAACACTTTAGTGTTCTATAATATAAAGGTATACCCGCAACGAGTCATACTCTGATATAGAGATAATGTTTCTAGTCAAACTAGGTACATTATAACAGTTTCCTAATTTAAGTACATACCCGAAGGGTAGTTCCTAAACTTAGGTTTCTACGATCAAAACAGTGACTCTCGTCCCGTTTTTGATTCGCATATCAATCTCGACTGAAGCCAGTCTCCTTCTTATCAACAGATTCCACACATCAGTACATATCTTTATGTACCACATCTAGTATCAAAAATCCAATACTTGAAGCCGGAGCCTTGCCCCTCTTCACTTCCTTCATGTCTGCCTTGTCCATACGGCAGTCACGCATCCAGTGACCCCGTTTTCCACAGTTTAGGCAAACATCTTGGGATATGTCCTTTGTCTTCCCAGAAGACTTTGATGATTTTGCCTTTGCCCCTTTTAGAAGCTATGGCTTTGCCTCCTTGAGCATAGCCATCAACTCTCCAAGAGTTTACTCTTGGTTCATAATGAACCTGCCCCAGCTTTCGGGTAGAGACTATAAGATCAAATCTTTGGTAGTAATGCGCAGCTAATCTAGCTGATCGGTGTCAGCAATCATCTGCGACATCCGGTGCTCGACAGATGTACCCTCTAACATACACGAGCAAAAGTGATTCTTTTGCAATTTATACTTCTAAGATCTAATAATAGATCTATGAAGATCCTTTAATTTCAACATCATTGTATAAGGATCTAATCCTTAATTCTGACGAAGAAATTAAAGTGTCATTGCATTAAGTATAAAGGATTGAGCACTAAAGTTATCATCACATGAATCTTCCAAAGATCATGTTCTACTATTTGCTCAACTTCGGGCTTAGGCCCAAGAGGTTTCTCTATCAAATAGAATAACTTCTCAGTTCCCAGGACTATCCTGAGGTTCTATTCCCAATCTGAAAATTGGAGCCGTTTAAGGACATTTTCACCTAGGATTATGTTTTAAACGCTAATTTTTCAGTTATCTTGATTGCTATAGTCCAACTATCCAATCAATGATTTCGGGTACAATTGATTATAATGATTACTATAGTCTAACTATATAATCAACTATAATTTATTTGGTTAAATTCAAATATATTGATTACTATAATTCAATTATATAATCAACTATAAATTGAAGTAGTTTGAATACAGTCCAACTATTTAATTTAAAACAACGATTAAATATTAGTCCAACTAATATATTTATTTAAGTAATAACGAAAAATTGAAATGAGCGCGTATTGGCAAGTATGTAGACGAAATTGCAAATTTAATACTTTCCTCCCACTATTTTTCGGCGAGCCTCTAACCCTCTGTTGAGTACTCGGGAAACCTTGTTCCTAGTGGGCTAGGATCTCGTTAAATAACACACAACCTTGACTTTGGCCAACAAGTTGTATGATATTTAACTAGGTAGATCTTTAAGATCAATTGGATCTCATCCAACTCCTAGATTCAGTAGGTGGACATCCAAGTCCGAAACATATATCTAATATATGCCAATATATCCAATATATTCCCTAACATTTTTTCGTCTGAATCAATTAAGCCTTGGCTTTGGCACAACAAACTTAATGATTCCAGTTAAGCGGTACCCATTGACCTTGGAAAGCTTCGTAATCGATGTCGATGAACAAGAAGTGATCTTGACTTTGGCCAACAAATCACAACTTGGACAAGACATACGATATGGAACAAAGCCTTCATGATTCAAACACATCCACGATGGACAAAGGTCTTGACTTTGGCCAACAAACCAGTGCCAATCTTGGATCTTGAGAATGAATCATTCAATGGAAGGAAAACGCTTAATATTTGTTGAGGGTTTTTCGCGTAATTGGCAACCAATTAATTATCTTTGATTAGGTCTCATCATACACCCTTAAACATGCATTCTAAAAGCATAATAAGGAGCGATAAATAATTAATAATGATATGCGGATGGATATTTAAAACATTTTGTTCCTAGAACAAATCTCTCCATTTCCTCTCTCCTCTCTCCCGCTAGCACAAATCTTACTTCTACTACCCAATTACATAACACTTTTAAAGAAACCTCATTTACATTAAGGGGAATATGTGAGAAGAAAAATACAAAGAGTTAAGAGGTAATAGGCTGGACACGTAGGTCCAATTTAATAAATTCTAAATTTATTACAACAATTTCCAAAATTGCCCTCACCCATCTAATATCCATCTGATATGCATTATTCATACATCACATCCATGTACATCATCACACAAAGCATCTTCATGCATTCAATTCAATCTCAAGAATTAATTAATCTGAAATTAATAACATCCAATCCAATGTTCAAAACACGATTTGATTTGCACGAGTCCGACTCGTTTTAGAATAAGTACTCAAAGTACGAATTCTTGAATTATATCAAACTACAATATTAAATCCAATTTAATTTGTATTCAATACTAATTCTTTATTTAATTCCAAATTAAATAATTACACTTTATTAATGTGCCTTTGCGACTTAAATTCTAAATCTAATCTTTACGGGTCTCAAAGTCCAATTAACATCCAATGTCAATTTAATTAACGTACAATGGGCTTTCAATTAATTTATAAGGCATGGGCTTTTGGCAACCAAAGCCCAATAAGGAATCACCCTTTGCCAAAAATCAATTTAGGCCCAATTAAAATATTAAAGGCCCATTTAATCATATTTGGACTTTATGGAAATGGTTTTAGGCCCAATTGGATCCAACCAATTAACCTAAACCAAACTTGGGCCAACCAAGCCCATTACGCCCAAATACAACTTTATTAGCCCAATTCCAAATTTAGCCCAATTAATTAAATTACAATATTCTAAATTCACAATTTAATTAATTAAAGTGTATAGCTATAATTAATTATTCAAATTAACATTTCCAAAACACTAATTTACATAATTAATCATGCTTATCATCATCAACACATGTCCAACATTATTGAATCAAAAAATCATATCATTTCCGTGCTATATAGCTCACGGCAATTTGGGGATTTAATGTTCAATTTCGATTTCAATCCAATTGAATCTTAAATCAACATTTCACAAGTCTTTCAACTCATCCAATGATCAAAAGAACAAAAATTACCATGACTTTAGGGCATCACATGCATTCGGCCAAGCCAAATTATTGGGGAAAAATTAATCCAATTCAATTTTCATTCAAATTGATCATGCATAACTCTAAGTTATCATCATTCAAGCATACTCAATCAATCAATTTCATCAAATAATGCTCAAATCGATTTTACCCAAATTTTACCCTAAATCAATTTCATGCTTAAACAAGGCTCTGATACCAATGTTGGGTTTTCTAGGTCAAACCAAGATCTAATTAAGCGATGAAATGTGTGAATACAACAAAGTAAAGTTGCGGAAATACTCACTTTGATCGGATTTGCGATGCGAAGAACACAAAAATCCTCCTTGAAGCTCTCGGCCAAGGTCCTTCTTTGTGCTCCATGTGTTTCGGTCAAGGTCCTCCATGGTGGTCCTTCAAGCTCCAAGATTTAAGTGTGATTCCATGCTCATGAATGGGTTTCCCTATCACCTTTGTAAAACCCTTTGGATGTGCTAGCATCTTGGAAAATTTTGCCACAAATCTTCCCCTTTTACTTCTTGTTGTTCTCGGCCAAGCCAGGAACATTTGAGAGAAAATGGCTCCAAGGCCGTGAGAGGGAAAGAGGAGAAGAGAAGTGTGTTGGTTATTTTGGATTTCAAAAATCTAATACCATTTACCAAATTCAAAATTTGGTACAAGACATTAAAGTCTTCAACTACTCATATCAATCAAAAGTGACATCCATCACATCACTCAAAGTTGATGTGACTTACATCACAAGATTGACTAATGATGTGACACGTGATGTGACTTGTGGGCCTCACTTGATTCGAAATGCGAGTGGGCCCGCAAACACTCTCGGGCTTGGGTTCCCTAATTCCGAATTAACGAATTTTCCTTTGCGACGTAATTAAATCAAATTTAATTAAATAATTATGCCTAGCAAAATTACTATTCACGTCGCTAGCGAATTAATTCTAAATTAACTCGTTCGCCTGAATTAAAATCTAATTTTAATTCCGCGTCGAAATCTAATTTCGTATAATATATCGAATATATCATTTTATCGATTAATTCCAAATTAATCGTTCTCTCTCTTTAAATAATATTTATCCCAGACAAAATATCTCCGTAATTAATCCTAGATTAATTTTCTCTCTCTTATAATTAATCCCAGATTAATTATGTGCGAGTCATACGTCATCGGTGAATCTTCGGGAAGCGACCCATGAGATCCTCGGATATGTTGGCAGTAAATCTGGTCGTCGGACTATCCGAACACGTACGTACCTAGTACTACGTTTTTACCGATTTAAAAGACATGGTTGGCTTCTAGCAAAGCACCGTGCTTACCCAATTCTCCAGAAATATTCTTAAAGGAATATATAATCTGTATCAGGCGTAGTATACGTAGTATTGCGTATTGCGATCCAGTATCGGATGTCACATGCAAGGCCTGAGGCTGGAATTGTGTATGCCCCATACGAAGCACATATCAGATCTCTGGTAACTAGTCTCTATAATCGGATAATCATGACCTAGTCATATTATCCCGATGACTGCAGTACTAAAAAGTACTAGTTCCGTATCCTACGTGACCATCATCTCCATATGACTGGAGTGATACTTCTATCTTGACATCACACCCAATACACTACGATTCTCAATATACCCAGAAGAGGCGTACACATAACCTGTTAAAGCCCTGGACGACCAAAACTAAAGTATATTGATTGTCGCAAGTATTAGCGGTGCAAGTCTCAGGTTAAAACCAAATACACCTACCCTGATTCGGACTTCCATAGACACATAGTCATACTACCAATGGAATTCTGAGGGGTCTATCCAGAGCGAAGCTATTTCCGTACCATCGGTAAACACAACCTCCTATTACACTTGCATAAGTATCCAATACTTAAATATATAAGAACTATGTTGTTATGCTCCCATAACACGCACAAGTGCAATATTAGTCTATTCCGCATTATCGATGTCCAATCTCGATAATACTACGACTAGGGATGTTTTAATAATTAAACCTTAGTGGATTAATATTGTCTCATATCTTATTAATCTGGAACTAATCACATGGACTTTTATCATTTATATATCCCGATAATCCAATTACAAATGATAAAAGAGCAATTTCCTTTGTCACATAGTTAATTTGTACAACAACACAATGTTCTGTACAAATAGTGATGCTATGGGTCATAATTGTCCAACAGATCCCACATCCAAAATAATTTTTCATGCCTTAAATATTTGATATTTAATTCAATTTATTTTACACAAGCTTTAGGATTAATTGATTAGATCAATTATTTTGACTGTTTGACAGTATTTGTAAAATCCCCATAATAAGACTTTGTGTTTTGTGAGTGTATTGTACATTAATGGGCCCGTCTTATCAATACAGTTGTAAATATTTTTCTTGATACTGTGGTTGTTTCTACCAAAGCAGTGCGACTATGGTTAATGGAAATTTATTTATACCAGTAAAATTTATCTTTTAAGAAACAAATTCGAGGGAAAGTGCATACCAATAGATGCCAAAGCAGTGAGGTAGTGCATAAGTACCTTGGATATGTATATTGACGAATGTTGCCTTGAATACGCCTCATCCAATAGATACCAAAGCAGTGAGGATCGGAAACGGTTCATGACCTATTTTAAAGAGTCACATTGGATGTGATTGCTAATAGTTACCTATTTTCAAATATATTTTGGCACAATGTGCCAAAGCTGTGTGTTTAAATATATTTGTGAGGTCTACTTCCTGCTATAGAATATAATTTAATTATTGAATTCTCGTATTTTATTTGGGGATTATCAATTTATGTAAAATAGTAGGAGGCCATCCTTATATTAAAAATCCATGATATGTTGGATGTTTTATAATATTGATGAAATTACTCTTATCTGATAATTCATGTTTCTTTTGTTAAGTTTGTGATGGAAGCTACTATTTCTAATCCTTTTGCACGTGTCTTGGACGTGAACAAACTGACTGGTCCTGAGAACTTTAATGAATAGGAATTGGATCTTAAAATTGTCTTGAGGTCCGAGAAATTGGGTTATGTGATGGATAATCCAGTATCGTTGGATATTGCTCCGGAGTCGAAACCTGAAGAGAGGGAGACATTCCAGAAATGGAGAGATGATGATCTGAGAGTCAGGTCACTCATTCTTTGTACTATGTCTTCTGATCTAAAGATGCAATATGATGATATGCCTGACTCCTTCAATATCATAACTCAGCTTCAGAAGGTATTTCTAAACCAGGAGCGGACCATGGTATACAAAATCTCTGTGGAATTGTTCCACGCTCGTTTGGCTAATGGCAAGCCAATGAGTCCACATGTCTTACACATGATGGATCTCATTGAACAGCTTCAAAAGTTTGACTTTCAACTAAATGAGACACTGGGCAGGAATTTGATTCTTGGCTCACTCCCACCGGCGTATTTCCAGTTCATTATGAACTTCAACATGCATGGTATTCATTGTTCCTACGGTCATTTACATTGGATGCTTCAGACTGCTGAGGAGGATATCAAAAAGGGTGTGCTGACACTCATTTCAAAGTCCTCTTTGCCTAGTTCTTCTTCTTCTCAATCTTCGAGATCTGGTAAGAAGAATAAGAAAACGGCAAAGAAAACTGGCTCTGGTGTTCCTCCCAAAGGAAAGGTAGCGAAGCTAGACAAGTCTAAGAAGAAAGCTGTTGAGGACAAATGCCACCACTGTGGCAAGATTTGACATTGGAGGCGCAATTGTCCAGACTATATAGCTTCCGTCAGACGGAGAGAGCCTCCGCATCAGATATGTTTATTTTCCATATCATTGATATCTCTTTGGCTTGTGAAGCCATTGGTTTTGGATGGGTTTTAGATTCTACTAGTCCCACTCACATCTGCAATTCGTTGCAGGGGCTGAGGGTCAGTAGGATGCTTGATCCAGGTGAGATGCAGCTGCGTTTTGGGAATGAAGATTCTTTATCTGCAGCAGCCGTTGGCGAATACGAGATTCGTCTATCCAGAGGCAGAATCATTTTGACGGATTGTGTTTTTGTGCCTGGTTGTGTAGCTAATATTATCTCCTTGTTTGTATTAGATACAAAAGGACATCATGTACATATTAAAAATTGTTATATATATATATATGATATGAATGATGTCTTGTTACACAAATATTCAAATTCAAAAGGTCATTATATTTTGCATGCTATTAGATATGTTTATCAAATTGGGGATAATAAACGTAAACGATCTGAAATAACTGATACTGAATTATGGCATATGCAGTTAGGTCATATATGTGTACGACGCCTGGCCTAGTTGGTTAAGAAGGTTTGATTGAGAATCTAACCATACAAGCTTTTCTAACTTATAAATCTTGTATTCAGGGTAAAATGACCAAAGCTCCATTTACTGGTGTTGGACATCGGGCCACTGACTTATTGGAGCTTGTACATAGTGATGTATGCGGTCCTATAAGTCACACTGCTCATAGTGGTTTTTCTTACTTCGTAACACTTACTAATGATTTGTCACGGTATGGTTATATTTATTTGATGAAACATAAATCGGAAACCTTTGAAAATTTCAAAGAATTTCGAAACGAATTAGAAAAATATACTGGTAAATTCATCAAATGACTTCAATCAGATCGAGGCGGTGAATATATGATCAGTGAATTTGCCGAGTATCTTAAAGAGAATGGGATTCTCGTTCAATATACTCCTCCAGGTACTCCACAGCACAATGGAGTATCTGAAAGGAGAAATCAGACTTTATTGGATATGGTTCGATCGATGTTGAGTTTTACAGATCTACCTTACTTTTTGTGGGGGTATGCTCTTCTTACTGCTGAATATGATTTCTTCTAAAGTTGTTCCTACTATTCCATATGAGATATGGGTTGATAGGAAACCGAACCTTAATTATATTAGGGTTTGGGGCTGTCATACATATGTCAGAGTGACGCAGCAGGATAAACTTTTGCCTCGGGGGTAAAAAGTTAGGTTTGTTGGATATCCTTCGAATTCCAAAAGATATCAATTCTATGAACCCGAGCATCGAAATGTGTTTGTAGCTCATTTTGCCAGATTTCTTGAAGAAGAATTTTTGGCAGAAGGTGGTAATCATAGAATAGTTGAGCTTGATGAAGTTCAACCTATAGATGGCATACCAATAGAGGAATAACAGATTCATACAGAAACAGAACCTTCTAATTCCACTCTTCGTAGGTCTACTAGGATATCGAGACCTCATGAGCGCTTGTATTTGATACAAGACAAGAGTCTTGATTTGCTCCTTGTTGAGGAGACTGATTCGTATACCTAAAGAGAAGCAATGTTGGACACTGATTCCGCTAAATGGCAGGAAGCCATGAATTCCAAAATGGACTCTATGCATCAAAATCAAGTATTGGACTTGGTTCCGCTTCCTGAGGGAATTGTTCCCGTAGGTTGTAAATGGGTTTACAAGAGGAAGCGCGAGCCTGATGGGAATGTTGAAACCTTCAAAGCCCGATTGGTTGCTAAAGGTTACACTCAAAGTCCAGATGTGGACTATGATGAAACCTTTTCACCAGTAGCGACGTTAAAGTCTATTAGGATTTTATTGGCTATCGCTGCTTACCATGATTATGGTATTTGGAAAATGAATGTCAAAACGGTTGGTTATCTCAACCTTCGTACATAGATAAGATCCTACAAAGGTATAACTTTAGCAATTGTAAAGTTGCTAATATACATTTTCGACATGGCATTCATCTTTCGAAGAAGATGTGTCCTCAGACGGAAGATGAAAAGTCTAGAATGTCTAGTCAACCTTATGAATCATGCTTGGGAAGCATAATGTATTCCATGTTATGTACGAGACCTGATATTAGTCATGCAGTAAGCGTTACTAGCAGATATCAATCAAATCCAGGTAACGACTATTGGATGACCGTTAAACATATCCTAAAGTATCTAAAAGGTACTAAGGATAAGTTTTTTACTTATGGAGAAAGTGATTTACAGATAAGAGGATATACAGATTCTGACTTTCAGTCAGATCTTGATGATAGAAAGTTTACCTCAGGTTTTGTATTTACTCTTAATAATGCTGCATTCAGTTGGAAGTGTTCCAAACAAGGATCAACAGCTGATTCCACCACCGAGGCAGAATATATTGCGACATCAGATACTGCAAAAGAAGCTGTATGGATTAGAAAATTTATCACAGAATTGGGAGTTGTCCCAAACATCGAGGATTCGATCCCGTTGTTCTGTGATACTAGTGGTGTCGTTGCACATGCAAAAGAACCTATAGCGCTTCAGAAATCGAAACATGTGGAGCGGAAGTACCACATTATTCATGAGATCATCGTTCGAGGAGATGTTGCTATATGCAAGATATCTGGAGAGGACAACATATCCGACCCGACTGTTGGTCAACTGGTTTGATTATTTGCCCATTATGCGTAGTATTTATCGAAAAATATTTTCGTAAAATAATTCGTCGTGTAACGAAATATATTACGTTATTAAATGTTAATAAATAATATATTTATACTTTTTTGAGTGAATTAAAAATATTTGATATTAATTAATTCGCTTGGAAAATTTTAAAATATTTAAAAACTATTTTTGCCTTCCACCGCACCTTTTCGCTGCGCATACCCCAACATGATCAATTAGGCTTCAGGCCTAGGGGAAAAATTAAATTATATTTCGGGTGTATATGTCATCTCTCTCACAACAGCTGGGTCCCACAACTGTGTGAGACCCAACTGATGTGAGAGATATGACATATACACCCGAAACATGATATACCACCTCGGCCAAAGGTAATGGTTCATTGTTTTATTGAATCAGGAAGCAATTGTTTGCGGAAATGCATGTTGCTCTTATATCATATTTGATCATGATGATAATTCGTTAGGAAGAATAAAATAAGAGCAACTCGTGGTGATAAAGTGTTGTAAAATAAAATAAAAGAAGAAGAGATGATACCTTTGAGAGCTGCAAGCATTTCTTATTGATTGTGAATGATTTGATACAAAACTACAAAATGAGTTCCTCTATATTTATAGAAATGAGTTATGGTGGGGCAAGTTACAAAATAATAAAATAATAATAAATTACAAGATAAAGATTAAGTAGTTGAGATCACTACAATTTACAACAATTTTTATATGTTTCAGGATCATATTTTCAAAAAAAAAAAAAAAAGAAATATTAAAATAGAAGGGCACGTTGGTAATTGAAATAGAAACAGATAGGATAAGTTTCGATTACAATTTACAACTAAGAGAAGAGTAGCCAAGCTCGTTTCACTGGGTAGCTGAGTCGCAAAGTAAAGGCGCCATGGCAGCAGCATCCTCTTTTGCAACCCTTGCAATTTGTTCATCTCTAACAACTCACTGCAAAATCTCAAACCAAAACCCCAATCCCTACTCTCTTCTTTTTCTTTCCAAATCAAAGCTCTGCTCTTTTCCTTCACCTAAACTCTACACAAGACCCACATTTTCATTCACTCCCAAATTCTCTCAAACCGAGGCGCCGCCCGTTTTAGAACCGGAGACCGTACCTGAACCAGAACCCGAAGCTGCTATCGAAGCTGGAGCCGAAACCACTGCCGAGATTGTTGAGTCCGCTGCCAAAGAGGAGCCCAAGCGGGAAGAGATTTTCGCTGTTGTGATGGTCAGTTATTAAAAAAATAATGAAAACTCTTTTTGTTTTGTGTGTTCTTAGAATGATTTTTTGAATACCCAGATGCTTATTTGGATCGTTTTTCGTGTGTTTGTACTCATTTTGTGTTTAGGGTTTTTATTCAAGCAGTTTGGTGGTAATTGTTTTATTATAAAGATGTAATGTGTTGTTTTGAATGCTAATTTTGTGTGATTAAGTAATACTAGTTGTTAGCTATACTACTGGACATAGGTGAAGTAAAACGTACTTGCATTTTGTTTATGTTATACTGTTTTAGAGATAAAATGATAGCAATATCTTATCCTCCTTGGAGCAATTTACTAGTTACATTCATTTTTTATTTTATTTTTTTTGAATTTTTTAGCAAATTTTGGTTTAACAACAGACATTTTTGGTGAAAGGAGGTCGGGGGAGACTTATTTTACGGAGCTTAATAAAATAATGTTTTAGATAGAGCACAATGATGTAAAAAGATTCATGTAACTGAACCCACCTAGTGACTAAAGACTTTTATTTTTGGTTTGTTGCAAGTATTTTATGAGAAACTTGGTAACTTTTCAGTTGATATTTTTTTGTTACTTGTGTATATGTTTTTCATTTCCGTAATGTTTTAGCATCATCTTGGGTAACATAATTTGGTTTCCAGGATGATATTTATTTTGGTTTTGTCGGTGCTTCCTTATACAATCATTTAATTGTTATGTACATTTTGGTTTTGCTTTCTATGTTGTTACTGAGCATGTTTTATGGATTGGGTTGTTGTGCTTTGGTTTTAATTAGATTGGGTCGCGCCAATATATTGTCTTCCCTGGGCGATTTATCTACACTCAGAGGCTTAAAGGTGCAAAGGTCAATGACAAGGTATGCAATTTCTGTTCTTTTTCTCCTCTTTGATTCCTGATCATTAAAGTTCAGTCTGCATGAGGTATCAAAAAAGTTCATTAAGAGGAATAAACTAGTGAGGAATAGTAAGCAGAATTTCCGTTTTCTCAAGTCACATCGGTTTGGTTATGAGGTTTCATAGCTCGGCTTGGCTTTTGATGAGGATATGGGTGAGACCTTGAGAGTGTGTGAATAATTTTTTTATCCCTTACGGTCACTGTTTATTTATCATGGTTCAAAAGCACCATTATGGATATTTACATTTTGTTGAATTTTATCAATGCTCTAAGGTGTTTGGCTATCTGGCTGCTGTAGTCCCTCATCACAAAGCTAAAGAATCATTTACATGTTCAGTTCTGCAACTGCTTCGGCATTGATTTCAATACTGTCATTGGTTATTGCTTTCTACCTTAACTAATATGTTTTTATTCTCGTGCAGATTGTTTTGAACAAGGTTTTGCTTGTAGGAATGAAAACAACCACCTATATCGGAAAACCTGTGGTCACCAATGCTGCTGTGCATGCAGTAGTTGAGGAGCAAGTAATTCACTTCCTCCTGTTGTTTTGTGTTGTCTTGTTACTCATCTTATATCTACAACCCTCTACGTACCTATCACCTTATGATATACTTTTCTATTTGCAGGGATTAAACCCCAAAGTAATTGTTTTCAAATATAAGAAGAAAAAGAACTATCGGAGGAATATTGGCCACCGACAGGTATTAGAAAGTTTTTTTTTCATTCATTGGTAAATTAGCAGGTACCATAGGGTTTATTGCATCAATGCAAATATGGCACTGATGTTGTTAAATTTACTTGTTCCTTTTACTGGTATAACGGAAGGGGAAAAAGTGAATCTGGCCTCAGACGCAGACTTGGAACATTTTGCATGCTTAGGCTTTGCCTTTTACCTTTTTTTTCCCCTTTCCTTGTCTTGAACCAAGAACTTTCTAGATGGAACTTAGTATACACTCCATACTTTTTAGATGGGACTTTCATCCCTTCCATGTCTCTGCCCCATCTTAGAGGCATTAGGTTTATTTTCGAAACCATCAATTAGGTAAGATGAACTACGGCGTCTGCAAGAGTGCTTCACTGAGCACATTTTGTTTTCCATATAAAAATAATTGGAGCTTGTAAATTGTTTAAGGTGTCAAATAAGCAACAATGTTAGTGACACTACCACAGCTGACATGCACAAACAGAAATATGTCCAAGTCACATAATTATAAGTAATAAATAAGCTGCTCGAAGAAAATTGAATTTATATCTGACTTTCGATTGCCTTGGTCCTGACCCCACCTAGTGGAAAAAAGCTTTGTTTGGTCTCGACCCCATCTAGTGGAAAAAGAGTTTGTTTGGTTTGGTTTGGTTTCGATTGCCATCTCCTGTCTTTAAATGCCTTGATATTGTTATGATGACTATGCAGCCAAATACGCGGATAAGGATAACTGGCATCACGGGCTATCAAGACTATCCGGCTGTCACACTTGATTCATTAAAATCTGATGAATAGGTTTTGGCACTGATGTTGAAAGTTCTCACATTTAATTGTTCTGTGAAGTCTCTTTCCTCTTTTGTTGTATGTAATTTACCTTCACTAGTTACATGTTCAGATCTAATTATGTATTTTAAGCTATGGGAATCATTTTTTTGTCAAATTGAATTGTGAAATTATAAATTGCTTCCCTTAGATATATATTCTGAGAAAAGGCGAGTGTTTACATAAATTTTGAGGTGCATTTAGTAATTTACTCTTATACAGGATGCACATGAAAAAAACAGAGAAAGACAATACATATTAAATTCTAAATCACATAATTTTCATGCTATTCAGATTGTATTTGAATTCATACATCTGTTACAACAGAATAAGACGACAATAAATCAGCCGCAAAGCTTGTTACAGCTCAGCTTAGCACTTCACTACCATTGTTACTGATCGATAGCAGTGTCATCCAAGATACAGGAATGAAAGGTATATTTGTCAAATAATTGATATAGGGAGGTGATTGAATCTATATATATGTTGAGAAGCAAAGGGTGAGAGAAACCTTTATCATCATTTGTGCTGTAGGGGGGCCATTGTGAAAAATTGACAGTAGGTAAATGCCGTCCAATGCTTTGAAACCGCTACTTGAGGCCCTGCAACTCTATCACTTGGTTCACTATCCTGCAATTTTAAATGTTCAAAACATCTGTTGCTATCTTAAGCTGTGCCTTCAACGGGAGGGTGGTAGAGACCTTACCAACTTTCATTCATAGATTCGCTTCCTCTTCAAGAGAGTGGGTAGGATAATGATAGACCCGATAAGGAAAAGCACAACCAGTGTTTTAAAATCATATAGATCCTTGACTGACTGTAGATCTCCAAGAGCGAGGCCAGCCTGAAAATATCAGCAGCAGCAGTAACGGTGGAGTAATTAGTAAAATGAGGAAATAGACAAGGAATATGTCACGAAACCAGCCTAAAAGTCAAAGAACAAACAAAAGGAAGAATAAATAAAAAGAAAACAAGCAGAATAAACATCCTTAATAATGCAAGTATGTCAAGTTAACTCTTGGCAGAAATATTGGTTCTACTAACAAGCTCTTCCCCGCTTTCAAGCTCAAACTCATATTTACAAGCAAATAATTCAGTCACGTTTAGACCAGTGCAATACTAGAGTCTTCTCCTCCATTTATTATTTTTCTTCATTGAGATTGCATCATCCAACAAAAAGGCTACCATATTAATTAGTCGTCTTTTTCTTGAACAAAATATTTGATTTCTAATTTCTACAGGGTGAGCAGCTTTGGAAAAGAATGCTAGAGTTTAAAATTTGCTAACGTTTATAAGTGTGGACTTCGGTCTATTAGATAGCGTGCAATCTGTTGCCATTGGCTGAAGTTTTCAAAATGGCAATAGAAAAGTGGACTAATTCAACTCCTGTGAGATAATAGGCCCTCTGTTGAGTGGCATGATGTAGGACAGAAGTAACATCTTAAAAGGGGAAACAATTAGTAGCACCCTACCTTACAGCTTTGAGGTTTCAGAAACTAGAAACAACAATGAATCCAAGAAAAAACACTCAAGGCTGCTTGATCGGCTTCTTTTTCATTGCAACTATTTGTATTAAATAAATGCGGGCTGTTGTGCAAGAAATATAGTCCATATTTAAATCATATAAGATACCCAGTAGATGCAACATCTTTTAATATGCCAAATCAAAGTTAGGGTGTGAATGTCTCAGAGTCTGTTCATTACTTCATCTACACCTTTTGTGAACTCTTAAAAGGTAATTCCCACCTTCAACTCCCCTCCGCTTAGGAAAAACAAGACCTCTATGAGTTAAAGCATGGAATCTCTCACTCAGGTCATGACTTAAATATAAAGGAGGCATTTTCTACGTGATCTAAAATATAATCTTCAACAATTAGGACACAAACTAAGAATGTGAATCATATTCTCAATAATTTTACAACCCAAAAATGCGTTTGATATATTACTCGAAAGTTGTATTCAAATTTAACAAAAAATATGGATTACCAAAAATATAATGTAAACAAACATATTAAGAATGCAACTCAGATTTTGGACTTTGTACTTTAAAACTGTTTTCAAATCACAATTCAGAATGCAACTTAACTATCTTATAAACATTCAAATATGCAGTGTTCTGAAAGCCATCAGAAATATTAATATCTTTCAGTTCTCGCATCCATTGTTCTACTATCTGTCAAACTACTGATATTATTGTGTCCACGTAACATTTAAAGCTAATAGCCGCAAGAGAATCATAAAAAGAATAAGACAGAACAGCAATATGATAATGCAGGAAGTTCTGTTATAAGACAAGAAAGATGATAAATCTGAATTGGCATAGAAAAACTTACTCTGACAGTAATGTAGGAGGCTGGAATAAGACCAATCAAAGTTGCCAAAAAGAAAATATGAAATGGTATGTCAACAATGGGAGACGCCAAATTGATAAAAAGGTTGGGAAGCGAGGGAGTTATCCTCAAAAAGAGCATGTAATTCAGCAGCTTTTCCCTACGCTTTGCTATCTGAATCCACACAACCAGTTCAATTTAACAAAAGAAGCAAACACAAATTTGAAAATACAATGAGGAAAAAAAAAATGTACCTGTGCCTGGAAAAATCTTAACTTTTCAGGCCAGAACCAACTAACTAAAGGCCTGCCAATCAACTTAGACAGAAAGAAACAAGAGGAAGCACCAGCCGTGGCATTCAAGACAACTAAGATAAGGCCTCTAATAGCTCCAAAAAGAGCTCCAGCTAGCAATGACATGAAAATTGTCCCCGGAATCATAAATGTCTGCATGAATATGTATGTTGAACAGTATCCTATAATGAACTGCACCGGGTAATCTTGAGCATACGTTGCAAGATTATCTCTGAAACCAAATCACATTAGCAACAATATTCCTGTTAGCCACATTGACTATACAACCACTACACATTTCGTAAATGAAATTGACGTTGTAGATTAACAAAACAGCACAACAACGTAAGTAATCTAATGTAAACAAAATGGCAGCTCTAAAAGATTCATTTTTTTTTATCTTTGATTAACTTAAAATACTGACTTGAGCAAGCGGAGATCGGAGATGGTGCGGGGGAGCTTGAGCTTGCCGTAGTCGGCGGGGGGCATGGTGAGGTAAATACAGAAGAGACCAGTAACAAACAGCAAGAACACGCCGGCAAACGCCGCCAATTCCCATCGAGTGAGTGGAAATCGATCGGATTTGAATCTCTTAGCCGTCGGCGATTCCTCGCCTTCTTTGAATTTTCCGTTTACGCTCTCTTCTTCGTCTCTTAACACTCTCAGTCCGTCGCCGATCACCACATTCCTCGCCGCGGCCATTTTTTTTAATTTTAATTTTAATTTTTGTAATAAATAAATTTGATCAACGGTTCAGATTCATTGATACATCGCTAAGACACGAGATGACAGACAGTGATCTATTTCGATTTTGAAAAACCCTAGAAATTTGGGAGATTTGTGTAAATTTAGAGTGAAGATTTTAATTATTACTTTTATTTTTGGGATAATTGATTTGGCTTGGAGAGGAGCTAACAACTAAGAACTGGAGAGATTTGGTTTCATATGAATTTTTACTTCGTTGATAAAAGCCCCCCTCTTATTTATTTTTGTAAAAATACAGGGACTTTAAAAAACAATATTAACAAGAATATACTTATTTGAGAATTTGGGATTGTAAAAATATTCCAATTGCTCAATTATACAAGTGAGCTGGGAGAGCTCCTAATTGGCTTTGCTTACTTGTCTCGCACAAGCCCGGCCCATATAGTAAATGGGCTTGGGCTATGTTTAGGTCCGCAAGTCTGATGGTTAAGTGATATTTTTGTTCCCTCCTCATCTCTTCAATAACAAACCAAATCCTAAAAAAATAAATTTATCTTAGAATCGAGTTATTTAAAAAACGCGTACAATAAAATATTACATTATCAAAAAAATTAAAAATAAAGCATACATATCTAAGTATTTGATACAATCTATTACACAAATCGCAATATATATATATATATATATATATATATATTAATGTTTTTTTTTTTAAATGTTTTTGCTCACTTCATAACATAATCAAATGAGAGATCCCTCTTTAGAAAATGACTATATATATATATATATATAATTATTTCATTCAAGTTATTTCATTAATGGTCTCGATCAAGAAGGGAGTTACCCTTTTACCCATGCCGTACTGCTTAAATATCATAGTACTTAAAAAACACCATCAACATATATCCCATAGTTCTCGGTAACAACGAGTTTGCGAGTTGATGCCGGGAACTATAAAAAAAGATGGTGTGCCGATGAATCCGTCGGTGGTCACTCCAGGAACCGCAGAGAAAAATGCATTGCTCTTATGCTGATGACGATCGACTCGGTGGGACGTAACCCGACCCCGAGCTGAAAAGAACATTTGGCTCTGGGGGAATGTCACCTCCCCAGACCAATAGAGGGCCGACCATGGGGGAGATGCTCTGATCCCATGCCGATGATAAGTCTCTCGGTGGGACATATCCCGACCCCGAGCTGAAGAAAGACTTGGCTCTGAGGGAATATTACATCCCCAGTCCAAAGAAGCCGACTCGGTGGGATGTAACCCGACCCCGAGCTGAAAGAAAGACTTGGCTCTGGGGGAATGTTACATCCCCAGTCCAAAGAAGCCGACTCGGTGGGACGTAACCCGACCCCGAGCTAAAAGAAAGACTTGGCTCTGGGGGAATGTTACATCCCCAGTCCAAAGAAGCCGACTCGGTGGGACGTAACCCGACCCCGAGCTGAAAGAAAGACTTGGCTCTGGGGGAATGTTACATCCTCAGTCCAAAGAGACAGACTCGGTGGGATGTAACCCGACCCCGAGCTGAGAGAAACACTTGGCCCTGGGGGAATGTTACGTCCCCAGTCCAAAGAGACAGACTCGGTGGGATGTAACCCGACCCCGAGCTTAGAGAAACACTTGGCCCTGGGGGAATGTTACGTCCCCAGTCCAAAAAGAAAGATTCGGTGGGACGTAACCCGACCCCAAGCTGAGAGAAACACTTGGCACTGGGGGAAATGTTACGTCCCCAGTCCAAAAGACAGACTTGGTGGGACGTAACCCGACCCCGAGCTGAGAGAAACACTTGGCACTAGGGGAATGTCACATCCCCAATCCAAAGAGACAGACTCAGTGGGATGTAACCCGACCCCGAGCTGAGAGAAACACTTGGCCCTGGGGGAATGTTATATCCCCAGTCCAAAAAGACAGAATCGGTGGGACGTAACCCGACCCCGAGCTGAGAGAAACACTTGGCACTGGGGGAATGTTACGTCCCCAGTCCAAAAGAGACAGACTCGGTGGGACGTAACCCGACCCCGAGCTGAGAGAAACCATAATGGCCTCCTCGGCGGAGCGAAATCCAGCCCCTAGCCGAATAACCAAGTGGCCTCGGCGGAACGAAATCCAGTCCCGAGCCGAAACAAACATCGATCTCGGCGGTACAAGAGCAGACCCGAGCCGGAAAGAAACATCGGTCTCGGTGGTACAAGAGCAGACCCGAGCCGGTAAGAAACATCGGTCTCGGCGGTACAAGAGCAGACCCTAGCCAGAAAGAAACATCGGTCTCGGCGGTACAAGAGCAGACCCGAGCCGTAAAACATATATCAACAAAACAGACTCGGCGGTACAAGAGCAGACCCGAGCCGTAAAACATATATCAACAAAACGGACTCGGCGGTACAAGAGCAGACCCGAGCCGAAAAACAAATATCAAAACCATTGTGTAGGCCATAACAAACAAGCATAATCAAATGTCAGCCTAAAACAGAAGAGGTCTTACTCACATTTTTGAGTTCCGTTGCCTTCGTTTTTTCGCCTCTTCTCCGACTGGCTCCGACTTCAAGCCCCTCATTATTCGTCTCTTCCATCCTCTCTCAGTTTTTCCATCATGGATTTTAGAAGGATTTGATTTTCCTCCCTATCTTTCCTCATATTTCCTCCATCTTCTCCATCTAATCTACTGTTGAACTCCCTGAAGATCGGTGATTTCCATCTTCTGCCATCGTCTTACCACGCGAGCTGCTTTTTGTTGGAGGTTCCCACAGACGGCGCCAACTGTTGACGGCTGATTTCGGTCTCAGGGCAATATTGGAATATTACTCCCAAGACAATCCTCCATCAATAGTGAATTTGTTCGGTTTATGGGGGAACCAAAAGCAAACTTAGCAAAAGACAGACAAATACGCCAATCGACAAAGAGATTTTACGTGGTTTGTCGGATCAGATCCAACCTACATCCACGGGCACAGAACGGGTGATACTTTTATTACTGAGATATGCTTCTCTGATATCTCTTGTGTTTACAAGTCTGATGGTAGTGATATTGATACTCATTCTTCATACCTCTTACTTACACTTTCCCCTTCTATTTATAATAGTGAAGAAATCAGATTCTTTTTCCCAAAAGGATTCCTAGTTGAAAACTACCCTCACTTCCCATATCCTATTAGGATACTGACTCATCAACCTTTCCCCATGAAAGTAGGATAACTTATCTCCTTATCCCATAAGAATAGGATAACTTATCTAATTTATCCCATAAGAATATGATAATTTATCTCCTTACCCTATAAGAATATGATAACTTATAATCTGGAACATATCTCGCTATCTGGTCGGTCTTTATAAGGTCGGTCACAATGGTCCTCTAAACTGAGAATGCTGCTATCGATCTGACAATACCTGTCCACCCGAACTTAAGTGGTCGGTCACTGATCACCAAGTGCTCGGCCCCTTACCATTGGCGTATGCAACATCGAATGGTCGGGTCGGCATTAGTGGTCTCGATCAAGAAGGGAGTTACCCTTTTACCCATGCCGTACTGCTTAAATATCATAGTGCTTAAAAAACACCATCAACAAATACTAATAATGTAAGTATACATAGACACACATATGCATAAAAAAATAAAAGTAATAATATACCAACAAAAGTTTCTGTAAATAAATTCCGTCGGCAATACGTGGCGCCATAAATTGGGGTCAATTTTACCGATAAAAAATTATGTTGGTATCCAATCACTAATTTATGACGTCAATTTATGGCATCACATCGAAATCTTTTTAAACGTCTGTATTTTATTAGTAATTATCAATAGGTAAATTTGACAGTTTTTTTTTTTTTTTATAGAAAAAAATATGTTTATGATATTAATATGACTTCAAAAAAAAGTTTCAGATTTAAATATATTTATTAAAAATTAAAATAAATAATTAAAATTTAAATTGATAATGAAGAGGGAATGAATATCCCTATTGAAGAGGATCCCATATTTACCATCACTCACTAATACATAATATTCATTTGTTTTTTTTTCGAAAAAGAATAATAATAGAAAATCTACTGATATTAACTATTAAAAATCGATGGGGACTCTTGCTTTGATAGATTTTAAAAAATAATAATCTTAATCTCAATATTGTGTTTTAACTTGACGTGATAGTTATTTATAAGATGATATATTAACTGGAGGCCTCTATTATGGTACACAAGAGTATCAAATATTATGGGTATAAACATGTTATTTTGAACATTGAATATGCAATTTAAACAATTAAATATGTAAACTATACTAATAAACATGCAACTAATTTCATATTTTGAAAAATTTCATTTTTATTTACATAATTTGCATGTTTAATAATAAAAATTACATATTTGAATCAAGAATATCAAATACCCTTAAAAGTACGACAGATGGATCCATTAACTGGGACTAAAACGTTAGGATTCTTAAACTAAACAATGGTATTAGAAAAATCGGTGTCAACCACCATTCGGCGAACCTACTTTCTTTTCCTCCCTTTCCTCTCAGGGGGTTTTCTCTGTTGTAGTGTTCTTACATTGTTATTCTTTATTAAGGTTTTTCATTTACTTTTCTTGGGTTATATGGACTCACATTTATTTTCCAGATACTAAACCACACAATCCTTTTAAACAATTTTTTTGAGAGCTGCTTTGTCGTGATGGACAAAGAACTTATTAGGCTATGCAACTCAATGCCTATTGCAGAGGAAGTGAACGAATCAAAATTATGTCAAAAAAGACATTTACCGATATTAATAAAGGTCGATCATCGGTAATTTATACTGACCGATTGTAATACGATCGGTAATATACAATCAATTTAAATAAAATTATAAAAAATAAATATATATTGATAATATATTTTCCGACCGAATATTTGGGTCAGTAATGTTGGAATTGGTGCTTGGAACGCCAATCTGAATAATAGATTGTACATTTTATTATTTATTAATAAAATAACTACATTTTCATTTCATACCTTATTAATGATATTGTCATTATGTATATTAGATTGATATATAAATATGCTAAGAATAATATCGACATTAGAATAGTCTTGTAGTAATATTAGACACTAGGTGGTCCGGTATTGAGATAATATTACTATTATAAACTATTCTTAAAGTAAATATTCATAGTCGTTGGTTTTGGAATACGGTCGAATTCATATAACTCAGAAGACTAGCACATGTCGTATATTGGAAGTGGAGTTCCAATGGTTTAACCCAATGTACCATGAGCTTTGGAAGCTCGTATAGACAAGTGGGTATTGGTTGGACCGAATATTGAATGACTCACAGGTGATTCCTAATTGTTGGAAGTACACATCATCATCAATAGGAATCTCCTCGAGTCGAGTAGTATATGTAATCATTTGACTATAGGATAACATTGATTTTGTGTGAGATCCTCCACATTTTGATGTCATGTATGTCAGAAACCTTTCATGGTCTGGCCTTTAGATGTTCGTTGGGTGTGGACCGATGCATTCGTTAATCAAGTGCGAATCAAGATAGGATCCGTTGACCCGTATGTGTACCATAATGGGTTTAAGTATCCATGTAAGTAAGTCAAGATTCTTATAACTTTGGCCAAATTCGATCACCTAGGGTGGATTGCATATATCATAAATGGTCTCTGATTAGTTGTAAAAAATCGGGGACATGTCG